>CABFVX010002079.1:72674-127580 GCA_902151425.1 Timema shepardi | reverse complement strand
CAGTTCCTCCGATCGAGATTCTAACCTCGATCTCCCCGTCCTCAGCAGTCAAGCTCAACACGACTAGCGCGTTAGCCAACTACGCCACCGAGGCGGATCACATTAAAATAGTAGCTCTAAACGTATATTTCAAAATACACAGTTTCATGTCCACTAAATGTTTAATGTTTTTACAACTTGCTTCGGTGGCCACATGGTCTAACGCGCTACTCTCAAAGAAGACTTAGACTGCCGATAACGAGGAGACCAAGGTTAGAATCTCAGTCGGTTGTATTGAGAGAGGTTTTCCATAAATGGCTTTCCACTCTCCCTCAACGCAAATGCGTGTACAATTCCTATAAATCTACCCTTCCTAGTCCATAAAATCATTAACCTAATTAGTATACAAGCGTATAACCCAAAAGGGTAATAAGACGCAGTGCTAAAAAAACAAGTTTGTACACATGCATCCTTCTTTTCCCAAAATTTTAACTTGGACACCGTGTTACATTTAGTATTCCTATTCTCATTGAATAGAATAGAAAATGAAAAGGGTATTGCCCATCATACACACACAGTAAACAGTCCTTCTCCATTTGAACAAAAAAATAACCATGAAGGGGGAGCTATTTTTTGACACTAATTCAATACGATAGTAAAATACAATATCACTTGGCTTTATGTTCAACTGCAAAGTAAAAGTATCAATCCATTATTTTTTTATTGTGTAAGGTTTATTTTACAATCCTTCATAAGCCTGTTACAATCATAAAAAAAGAAGCTATCAATTCTATTATTGAAAGATAGATTCTTGCCATTCGGTGAACAAACAAGGTTTAATAAAGGGACTTCTAGCAAAAGGAAATTGCAAATTGAAGATATGATAGAGATAGAAATATTGTAAATGTGTATAGTCTGTCATGGTTAAAAATTAGAGAAATCACTTCTAACAATGTTTTAAATATCATCTCTAAGGAACTAAATTAAATATAATCACGTCATTTTAATTAAATCAAAAGGTGTAAATTTTGTTATTGAAATTATTTAGTTAGTTTTGATAGATATTCTGGGACAAACCTTTGGGTGTTTCTCGATGGGATTTTATTTTTACGATGAGAGATCATCACGCCCAGGAGGAGGTTATATAGTAATGAGTTACATACCCTGTACTCATCCCATCAAGTCTCGTAAATTACGTTGGACAGGACATGCAGCATGAATGGGAGATTCTAGAACCTTGCTCAGTGTACTGACTGGCAGACCCATTGGGAAGACCTAGACGCAGATGAAGTGATAACATTAGAATGGACCTGAAGGAGATGGAATGTAATGAGGTGGACTGCATAGAACTAGATCAATATAGGAATAGGTGGCGTACTTTTGTAAGTGTGGCAATGAACTTTAGAGTTTCGAATTTTATAGATTAGGTCCTAAATTTGTGCCATCCATATTTGTGTAATTAATTAAATTCAGTTTAAAAAATGTTACTATAGTAGCCCCGTAGCTTCTTTGGTGCTGACTGACAGCTCACATCTGATTTCTGACAGTCAACATTTAGGTATATACCTAAATTCTGACTGACAGAAGTGACAGCTTCTAAGCACATGTTTTTGCAGATCATATGGTTCGGCGTAGGGATACATAATTTGGTCTGGTAACTTCTCAAAGCTGTCAGTCAGCACCAAATAAGCCATGGGGCTACTGTACCATAAAAGAGTAACGTTAGCTTTAGTTTTATATTTGCCACATAATAATATATTTTGGGGGTTTGATGGCCACCATTTATAGAAACAATCAAATTTTAGTTTACGTGGTGTAAGTTATAATATTCAAATAGAAGATGCAATAAATTTCACTTATGTTCAAATTAATCGAGCTAGTTCACAAACTCTTTAAACAATATTGATTTTTTAAATTACAAAGAATTTTAGTTATATCTATCCCAGAGTTTTACACAAAAACTTACATTAATTGTTTAAACTTTATAAAATGATTTATTTAATATATTCTAACTAACCGAAAAGAGGAGGCACGAATGATCAAAATGTTTGGTATTCGTAAAAATAGCATAGATTGATTTCAAATGGATTTGGATAGACTTTCATTAAAAGAATTTTGTTTCATAAAATAACAATTATTTTAACTCCTATTGGTAAATTATTCTTGAATAAAACTTAAATATGTATCTTGTTGCCATAATAAATTGCATGATGGTGTTTCGTGACTTAAACATAATGCTATACTCTTCTAATATAGTTAATGTTTATATTTCATCAACAAAAGTTTATTCTAGCCCTATTGTAAGTTTTTATTTTCCCCTTATTCAAACTACTTCCTTCTTACTTGAGGGGAAGCCAGAACCCAATCTCGACTTTTATATTAACTTTGATTGCAAGAACGGGATTTATAACTCACTCGAACAGGAACCAATAGATAGAAAGGCTTACGCGCAAAAAGTTGAGCTCATTGCGTCATAGAAAATAAAATAACTTTCAATCAAATGCTCAAATAATTATGTTCAATAGAAAATGTCATTATATACTTACCCTTATTTCACCTTTGACAAGAAGTATATTAATTAGTCACAACTTGTGAACGTGTGGAATGCCAGACCTCCACCGTGGTTCGGATTCCACGTTAAACTGTAGGTCCTCCATTTCATCTCACAATCACCCTACCATTACACATTAGCGTAAGTGCGTATAACCCGAACGGGTAGTAAGACGCGGTGCTAATAATAATAAATATATTTTATCGGTGGGACTATTTATTTGGAAAATATGCTAACATATTGTATTTAAATGGCACTGTATCTTATTTATTTTGCACCGTACCGTTACAATTTCTGCGCATATGTACTGATTACGAAATTTAGTTAGGGATGAGGAAGGTTGAATTTAAAAGAGGTTTACCTCCATTTACGTGAAAGGAGAGTGGAAAACCATTTTGGAAGAAAACTCCCCTTAGTACACCCGACCGGGATTCAAACCCGGATCTCCCTGTCATCGGCAGTCCAGTTTAAAACGATAGTGACGCCTTAGACCATGAATCCACCAAAGCAGGTCGTTGCATCTTACTACCCGTTGCATATGTAGTATACTAATTAAGCTAGTGTGTTAGGGATGAGTAAGGTTTTAATTTAAAATAAGCATACTTGAATTTTCGTGTAGGGAAAGTGGAAAACCATTAAAAATAACCTACCTTGTATTGGTATTCGAACCCCAATATCTCCATCATTGGCATTCCAGTCTAATGTGACAGCGACACTTTAGACTTTTCGACCATAGGAGCTGATTATGTTAAAATAAATCTCGTAGTGCCGTCGTAGTGCCGTCATATGGATATGGTGTGTCTAGACCATCACTTCACTGTATCATAATATAATATTTTTAGCTTCCCTTCACCCACCACTAAGACTGCAACACAATTACCTTTTTTTCACCCCTGATTGCATCAGAACATTATCTTCCTCCAATTCCACCCTCAAGTTTTTCCTACCCCAGATATTGACTGAAGTAAAAATGAGTGCATGGGGTTAATACTAGCAGGCAGCCAGCAGGCATTGGGGTGGGGTTTTTTTTTTCAAGGGGCAGATGGTTAGGGTTGGAAAGGGTAGTATGTAGAAGGGGTGTGTAGGGAGGAGGGAAGGATAGGGCACACGACCCAACAATGTGAAACATGATAGCACACAACCATACACGCATCATTTTGAAGGGCTAGGTCCCTTGCAGTCAGACAGACACACAAATAAAATAAACTCAATGTTTTATCAAGTACACTCAATTGAACAAAACAAGAGAACATTTGTTACTATAAAATGTTTTTTTCATCGAGTTTTAAGGATAATCGAAGATAAAAAAAACAACTAAAAAACTAAGTGCGTTTAATTTCCTAATCAAAACTGCAAATTTTATATAATTTTTTTTAATGATGTGGTTCACCATTCTCATTTCTCTTTGGACATTTCAAATTTGGTGGCTTTTTTTAAAATTCATTTTAAAAGATTATAAGCTTACCGTACTAGGCCCCATTGTAATGTAGCTTAAAAGAAACAGTAGAACCACGACTGTTAGTACAAGTTAGGACCTAGGCTAGTCCGTATAATCGAAAATTCAGACAATTGAACTTTTAGGAAAAAAAGGAGGATTTCACACTAAAAGACTTTATTGAAAATTTAGTACTAAAAAAGTATATAACGTATGTATTGTACTAGTATGTATTTACTATACAGTACAACATAAAAATAAATATTCGAGCTTCATAAAAGTAATTACATACCATACATAAAACTCTAAAACGTTCGGAAAAATGTATTAAAAATTATTTTCTCCGAATTTAACGAACATAGTTGTAGAAAAACTAATCTGGATAACCAGCTTCTACTGCAATATCTTCGACAACAGACTGCGGACGTTCGCTATGGCTCAATTGTGGGCCGACACCATTGAATTTCTTACAATACATTAACGCAAGTAGGGTTATTTGGTGCATGGACCTCTCATTAAGGGAACTTTGACTCTCTAGTTTCCAATATACTATCACACCCCGTGACTAATAAGCCCTCCATTCATACGGAATTTAAACCAGTTTCATTCATAAGTAGTCCGTCTGAAACGTAACGTCATCAAACTATTTACCATAACTGAGGTGATCCCTTGTAACGAACCATCTTTTTAAAATAATTGTCAACGATAGTAAAAAATTAACACACTAAAAGTTAATAAATATATAGGTAGCCAACATATAGTTATTTTATTTTTGTAACATCATAAAACAGACTTCGGGTCGATTACAGTAGTATCTCGTCAACCTTGGGGGTTTTGGAGTAAAGTACTCGCTTCAAATCCGATGATCAAGGGCTCAAATTCAAATGTGGTCGATGGATTTTTCTTGAGCGATAAAAATCCTTCTTTGGGAGGGGTAGTAAGGCAATCGGTCCTATGTTGATTGTAAAAGGACACTGGAAGGTAATTGAAAATACCTTTCCCAGCAAAATTAGTAGGCCCTTTCTCTCTTGCGCAAAGAAATTATCGTGTGCTAATATAATTAGTCTGTTCAGAAAGTATGTTAAATACCTAAAATAATTAAACAACTACTATCTCGACTATACGGCATACTAAAAAGAAAGGAGTTGAACGGATTTTTTTAAACGAGGACATTCTTTTTTTGATAGTATATTTAATCTTCCATAAAATCACAAATTAACACTTACTCAACAATCAAATTTAGTTAAAAAAACATCTCATGAGTTTTTCTGGACTAAACGTGAACAGTTAAGCAACTCCTCTAAACTCAGAAATTTTCTTAGAAGCCAAGTTAGAATGTGGCCAAAAATTGGAAAAAAATCCTGTTGGATACACAAATAAACTTAAAACTTGATAATCCATGTACAAATAATCGAAAGTCTAAATTATTTTATAAAAGTAGAAGGCTAAATTTAATATTTTCAGTCCATCCTACTCTCGCTAAAGACCATATTAGATTCAATAAATCTTTACATTCTGTGAAACTTAAGTACCTTTTTCCAGTAGCCTATGCAGTCCTAAAATATCTTGATCAGCGAAAAAAAACGAAAGAAAAAATCATTCTCCCCTTGTATCTATGTCGAAAGTAAATATATAGCTGTAAGTCACGATTCTATGAAACAAGATACTAAGCTCTTTATATTCCCTTGTCACCAATAATATGGAAAATATTTCAGAGAGATATGAAAGGGGTAGTTCCCCTCAACAATACTGAGAAATCACCCCCAATATCTTCCTCAAAACTATCATTGATTCGTATAGACCTTTTAAATGTTTATATCACTACTGCTTTTTTTTTACTGTCACTGTCTAATTCAAGAATTGTTTGAGCTGAGTTATTATGTAGGTACAGTATAGCAAATATTTTATTAAAGTAGATCAAATAGAAAGATTGAGTATGGATTTTATCGAAGCCGCTTTGGTGGTAAATGGTTTAACGCACAACTCTTGCAGTAGATTAGACTATTGATGACAGGGAGATCAAGGTTCTAATCTCAGTCAAGTTTTTTTTTCCAAAATGTTTTTTTTTTTTCATTTTCCCTTCATGCAAATTCGGGTACACCTACTTTAAACATATCCTTCCTAATGCCTTAAACCATTAGCATAATTAATACATAAGCGTATAATTCAAACAGATAGTAAGACGCGGTGCTAAACTAATAATAATTCTGGAATGATCTTAAGCAAATGGACTAAATAGTAGAATCAGCCCTCTCCGTACAGTTTTTATTCAGGTAGGAAGAAAAATTAAAAATTTATGCCTCACATCTTACTACCCATTCGGATTATAGGCTACGCTTAAGTATTAATTACGCTAATGGGCTAGGAATTGGTAAGATTGAATTTGGAGGAAGTGAACCCACATTTGCGTGGAGGAAGAGTAGAAAACCATTTAGGAAAAACCACCCTCCAATTCATCCGACCAAGATTCGAACCTCGATCTCCCCGTCCTCGGTATTGTAGCTCAACATGAAACCAGTGGGTGAGCTAACTACGCCACCAAGGCGGGCAGGTAGTGAGAAAGTTTTTTGACAATAACAAAAGTTATTTTTTTAAAACTATATATGATAGTCAATTCTTTTATCTGCAGCTGTTGCTTTTTATACATAGTATTAAACCAAGTAAATATTATCAATAATATAGTAAATCAATTTTAACATGTTCAAAGGACTTTTTGTTTCAACTACTCTAGGATTTCTATAAGCTCTCTAGATTATATTAATGTCATATTTGAAATGACCTACATGAAAAATTAGCTTTGATATAGCTCCAATATAGGTATTATAAATAATAATTTGATAACTTAACAAGACAATCTAAAAATAACGTTTAAAACAAATATTGTGTTTTCCATTAAGTTACTATGCACGCACAGTTTCATTTATATCTACAGTAGCTCCATGGCGTCTTTTGTGCCGACTGACAGCTCGCGGCTGACTTCTGACAGTCAACATTTAGGTATATACCTAAATTTTGACTATCAGAAGTGACAGCTGCTAAACACATGTTTTGGCAGATCATATTGTTCGGCGTAGGGATACATAATTTGGTCTGGTATCTTTTCAAAGCCGTCATCTGTCAGTCAGCACCAACGAAGTCATGGAGCTACTGTAAGCAGTAAGTGCTTGGAGGCGGTGATACAACTCCATTTAGTACAACAAATATAGGTTCATTATTATCAATATTATATTTTATTATTTTATTTGTAACTTAATTATAGAATATCAAAGGAAACGTTTCCACCTAGCTACTAATTTCCAAAATTTATAGTAGATATTTTCATTGCGTATTTCCAGGAAGTTCTACGCCTAAAGGAAAGAAAAACAAATCTTGAGAGATGTGTAAATGAATACATAGAAACATAATTATTAATTAACAAAAGGTAAGGTAAAAGGGGGTTCCGGAATCTGTATTTCTTCACGTTACCCTCCTATCTCTTTTTATCAAGTCTTTCAAAAACAATCGCAACCGAACACCGGCCGGATCTTTTCATTTCTAATGAGAGTCAGAGGAATATGCCTGGAAGGTAGCCTGTCTGGCTGAATTGTTTGCTCAGAAAGAAAGAAACTCCGATCAAGAGAGCTTCGTGTCTGATGCGAATGTAAACATACAAACTTGTTATGAAAAAGGGTTCGATATGAAGGTTTGCCATTTCTTTTAACCAAATAATATTAATGATTGTAATCTTGAAGACGTATTTTATATAAAGTACCCACATTGTTTTGCTAGAAAACATAGTTACTATTATTGCAAAGGTGTATAGAAACAAATTGATTGTATTTAAATAAAACATAGTTAATGTTAGTTTTAGGTATTCTGTCAGTGAAAC
This sequence comes from Timema shepardi, assembly GCA_902151425.1. Taxonomy (NCBI): domain Eukaryota; kingdom Metazoa; phylum Arthropoda; class Insecta; order Phasmatodea; family Timematidae; genus Timema; species Timema shepardi. Next base: position 119,747 of record CABFVX010002079.1, on the reverse strand, counting down.
TTAGACCGCCAATGCACCCTACCCTAGCTGCCTCCTTTAGTTCCCAGAGTTTTCAAGTCATCCAATATTTGAATCATTCTTCTTTTTCTTCTTCTTAAGCACCTCTTTCCCTCGACCTTGGCATTTTATGACGTCGTGCAGAATACAATCCTCCTAAGGATATGTTCGCTCCAGTTTGCTTTATACCAAAGAATCACATCCCAAATGGTTCTCTTCTCATACATTATTCTTAGGACTTGTTTCATTTGTTAAATATGTTCAAAATAATATGGATTTTAATAACTAACAATAAAATTATATATATGATTTATTACTTTTAGCTTTCATATTTAGATACATTAGAGTTTTTTATTTATTAAATTATGGCTTTAGTTTTACTATATAACTTGTAAGTCAGTTAAAAAGTTGTGAGCTAGGTAAGATTACTGGAAGTTGAGCCTCATTTTCATAATTAAAATCTTTTAAAATCAAGCTAAATTGAATTTTTTTAAACTGTCAATGCATATTACATTAATAAAATTATATTAATGTAATGGTATAAAAATGTATAGTTGGAGTTTAAAAAAATAAAAAGACATCACATATACCATCCATATAATTCATATGTATTATAAACTGATCCACCACGGATGTGTATAGGATCAGTACTAAGAGCTGAATTAAATTAAATTGAGTTAAAAATAACAATCTTGACTTGAGAATCAATGTACAGTAGCCCCAGGGCTTCTTTGGTGCTGACTGACAGCTTTGAAAAAGCTACCAGACCAAATTATGTATCCCTAAGCCGAGCCATATGATCTGCAAAAACACGCGTTGAGCAGCTGTCACTTCTGACAGTCAATAATGTATGTATATACCTAAATGTTGACTGTCAGAAGTCAGCTGTGAGCTGTCAGTCAGCACCAAAGAAGCCATGGGGCTACTGTAGAGACCTTTCACTTTGCTAGCAAGTTTTCTACCACTATTGAAAAGTGGCTATAAATACGAAACAAAACAAGATTGCTCAGTCAGTGAAAGAGCATTGATGAGCCAAATCCAAAGGTACCGGGTTTGATTACCGTACCACGGTTGTCACTTTTTCCTTAATTGAATGATATTATCTATGTTGATAAACAAATGATTTTAAAAAGTCTGAGGGTCAAACTATGGATTTAGTGGCAATTTTTCAGGATAGTATTTAATGGGAAGCTGGTGGCCACGAGTTTCCTAGTTCATTAAGGTCAAAGATTTAGTTAGTTTTTATTCATATAGAACTTGATTCTCAGTATAAACATTATGTATGAGGAGTATGTTATTTTCACTACACCAAACACAATTTTTGTTATTTTATTTTAAATAATACAATTACTTCAAAACATTTTGAAAACAACTTACCTATGTCTAAATTAATAATAAATTTACTATGAATTTTGATCGGTCAAATTTCTTGCTTGAGGACTAACACCTTTTTTTTTTTTTTTTTTTGTCCTTCAACTCATCAGGGGTATCTACATGTAATCCCATTAATGGATACGTTAGAACGTATAGTAAGTGCACACGCATTTTCATGGAAGAAAAGCTGGAAATAATTTAGGAAAACCCACCCTCAGCATACAATAACGGGATCAAAACCTCGATCTCCCCGTCTTCGACCATCCAGTCTATTGCGAGAGTGACGCCTTAGACCATGTGGCCACCGAAGTGTAACTTTCAGTCTAAGAAAAGTTATCACGTACAGCAAAGGCACCAGCTCGGTTGAAAAGGTTAAGAGGGAGTGGGTGGTAGAGGACCTGAGGAGGAGGAAACAGAACATCTTCCGAAACTAAGTAAGAAGAGAGTGATCTGGCTGACGAGATAGTGATCTCTCTGAGATAATCTGCAACTCTCTCAAGAGACAGGCAATCTCCGCCTCGAGCACGTCTCCACGCTCGGTGCCAGAGCGGACCAAGTCACGTTACAGGAGTGTTTTAAGTGAGGCCGGGGATCAAATGTGGCGTATTTTGATGGAGAGGCTACCAGTACTTTAAACGATCACAGGCGATAAGGTAAGGGCTTCAATATGTTATGTCTAAGGTCCATCTGTGGTCAAATTCTCGTAAAAAGAGTATTTAGCTGATCGCTAGAAAAGTTATTATTACTAGCACCGCGTCTTACTACCCGTTCTGGTTGTACGCATTTATGCTAATGTGTGATGATACAGTAGCTACATGGCTTCTTTGGTGCTGACTGACAGTTCACAGCTGACTTCTGACAGTCAACATTTAGGTATATACCTAAATTTTTACCGCCAGAAGTGACAGCTGCTAAACACATTATTTTGCATATCATATGTTTCGGCGTAGGGATACATAATTTGGTCTGTTAACTTTTCAAAGCTTTCAGCTGTCAGCTGTGAGCTGTCACTCAGCATCAAAGAAGCCATGGGGCTACTGTAGGGTCATTGTGTGATGAAAATGGAAGACCTACAGTTTAACGTGGGATCCTAAGCACGGTGGAGGCCTGACATTTTACACATTCACAAGTTGTGATTAATACATGTCTTGTCAGAGGTGAAGGAAGAGTTTGGCAATCAGATAAATCTGTGCCGGGACTGAGGATTGAACCCCTGACCTCTAGCATATAAGTCCGACCACTTACCCCTAAACCGCCAGGTCACCACTAGAAAAGTTATCATTGTCCAATTAGTAAAGGAAGCTAGAAAAATTTATATACGTCGAATTTCATGAGAAAGACCTTCTCTGACAGCTATAAAAATTACTATAGTCAAAGGGATGTGGATACTGGGGAGTGGAGGAGTTTACCCAATGATGAGTTAAATATCCTATACTCATTGCAGGTCATTGTTAGGCTAATAAAGTTTCGTAGATTACGGTGGGCAGGACATTCAACGTGAATGAAAGAATTTAAAACCGTATTCAGGATATTGACTGAAAAACCTAATGGGAATAGACCAGTGGAAAAATCTATACGTCAATTGTAGGATATCATTAGAATAGATCTGGAAGAGATATGGTCTACTGAGGGGGGCTGGATATATCTAGATCAAGATAGGGGTGGGTAGCGTACTTTCATAAATGCCATAGAGAACGTAAGTAAATTGTCAAATCAAATTAGCCTTATCTAAAAGCTTTAAAAAAATACCATAGTCCCATTTTCATGAAAGAGGCCTTATTTGACAGTTATATAAGTGACTATATCTGCTTTAACATCTTCATACGTCAAGTCATGTTAGCTGTAGCTGTCACTTTTGATAGTTCTTTTCAATAGCTATAAAATAAGACTTAATATTTTGTAAAATATTTTCCTTGTTGACAACAAAAAACTATATTTATATTTCCTAAATGTACTTCCTATAAAAGCCCTACTAGAGTCCATTCACCATAGGAGTGGTGGTAACTGACTTATAGTGAGAAATATAAAATCTGTTAAAAGAAAAACACAATTAAAAACAAATTGTTTGCTGTGAAAGTTTTGACTACCAAAAGTAACAGAAGCTCAACACATGGCCTTAAAAATCATGTATTTGGCGAATAGATGTTATGAGAGTTGATCCGCCAACTTTTACTGGCAGTCACTTATCTACACTCCAACCGTATGGTATGTATAGGTGCGTAATTCAGTTTGTTAGAAATAATATTGATCTTTGTGACTTTTAGAGGCACTATGACAGCAAGTGACATGGTTTGTTCGTGGGCTGTTGGCAGAAATAGACTTGACCAGACTGTACTAGTAAACTGATATCTCCACCTAACCTTCAATTTGATCAAAAACACTAAATAGCGTAATGAACGAATACATCTAATAGAACTTAATAATAAAGTTTGGTGCTGAGTGAGAGGAAATATACTACAAGTACAATCAGTGGCGTACCCACTGGGAGTGGGGGGGATACTTTGAGAGATAAAGCCCCCCCTCCTCCTCCCCAGCTGAGACTCTCCCCAAAAAATTAAAAATATTACAAAATTATTATTAGCCCTATGTTCTGTCAAGTAATCAATTATATTTTGTTTGATTATATTTAATATAAGACAAATAATGTTGTGCAGTAATTAGAGTTATTCAAAGGAATACTTTTTCTGTTGATTTTTAATTTTACTGTTAATTTTCACTTAAATTAAAAATGGACTTGTGATACCGTAATATTTTCTGTAAATGGTCAAGTATTTACTCTTTGTATGTAGAGTTTTGAAGTGGGTACAGTAATTGAAATTATTATTTTAGAGCAATTATGTAAACACTATTGTATCAGGAAGAGGGGAAGGGGCACTTGATATTATCATGTACCCCACCCCACCTCCACCAACTCCAAATGATGGGTGTGAAGAAGAATGTGTAAGCACAGACCTGTTAACCAGTGGCGTACACAGCGTTAAAGGGTAGGCCAAGATTCCTATTTTGGTACAAATTAGCTTATATATTACCATTTGCATCCATTGAAATAAATAAAAAAATCTAGAAGGAGAGACTCCAGGAGCCTCACTTTTTTTAGGAGGCATCGCTGATTCTCTATCTTTCTTATCCCCCTATTTCGAATCAAGCTTCCAAATATTACAATTATTGAAAAATAGAACGGTGGAGTTATGAAAATAATTATTATGTAAAAAGCCCCCCTCCCAGCTCAAAATCTTGAGTGCTTCCCTGAGTACAGTTCTGTAAAGCCTTGTTTGACTCGGCAGAAACGTAAGAGCCTGACAAAAAGTGTCATTACCACCTGAGGACTACACGTGTAGTAATTTATAGTCAGTCATCTTACGTTAATACGACGTGAATACTTAATTTTGACTCGACCGGAATTTGAACTGGAAGCTCTAGGTAAAATATTTAACTAGACATAACAACACACCGTATTTTTTATATATTTTGTTGTGATTAGTAAAGCTAGACTGTATGGTTATGTATGTAGTTAATATTTGGTAAGAATGCCGATTTAAAAAAATAGCTACCTCCATTTTTAAGCTTATTTTGTTGTAACAAGTACAATTTATTAATAACAGAATAATAGCTTGCAATTTCAATATCATTTAAAACTTGTCTCAAGTTTAAAAATAGTGTTATTCTTAAAATCATTTAAAATCTTTGGAATTACCTAAGTTTATATTAAATTTTTACTAACTTTATTTAAGCGTGGGCACTTTAATCATTTATATGCCAACTTAGCATGATGCATCTGAGTATATTGTGTGCTATTTTAAATAAATCCTAAAGTATAAAACTAAATAAGAATTTAATAAGAATACTTTTACACAATCCTAAATCCTACAATCCTATTATTTGTGCATTTATATGATTTAATTAAATAGGTAGCGCTTGTTTCGTAAAGTAGGAAAATCTTAGTTGTAGACTGCCGTTACATTTGAATGGGTTCAATTTAACATTGCTATTTTTTCAAAAGAATTTAATAAAAAAATCACAATTACTATATCATAAGAATATTTTACTAAGGCTAAGGACTTAATTTTAAAGGTAGTGTAACCACTTTAGCATGGAGAGGGGGCGTAAAAATCCCAGGGATAATTCTCATGAAGGGATCACCCCCAATAGATACTATCTAAATTATTATTATTATTATTATTATTATTATTATTATTATTATTATTATTATTATTAGCACCACGTCTTACTACCCGTTCGGGTTGTACGCACTTACGCTAATGTGTAATGGTAGGGTGATTGTGAGATGAAATGGAGGTCCTACAGTTTAACTTGGGATCCGAACCACGGTGGAGAACTGGCACTCAACACATCCACAAGTTGTGATTAATACAAGTTTATGTCAGAGGTGAAGGAAGGGTTTGGTAATCAGATAAATCTGTGCCGGGACCAAGGATTGAACCCCGGACCTCCATCACAGAAGTCCGACACCTTAAACCCTAGACCACCAGGTCAACATCTAAATTATAAATCTTCCTCTCACCATCTACAGCATTCTAGTATATACTAGAATGTTGTAAATGATGAGGGTAGAATTTATAATTTTATATAGTATCTGTTGGGGGTGATCTTTTGATGAGAATTATCCCTGGGATTTTTACGCCCCCTCTCCATGCTAATGTGGTTACACTACCTTTAAAATTAAATCCTTATCCTTAGTAAAATATTATTATAATATAGTAATTGTAAGCTTTTTGTTAAATTCTTTTGAATATATATATATGATATCTCGCTAGTATCTATATGTAGCCACCAAAATATCCATCTTTAATATATAAACCGTTCTTCACCGTAGCAACTTTCCATCTCCCTAAACTAAAACACACACACACACACACATACACATACCATGTGATAGTCTTATGTTATGAGTAAGGGTTGGGGGGGATGAAAACAGAATTAAGGGGGTGGAAAGTAGGAAGATTCTGGGGTGGTAAAAGGGAGGGGGCGGAACTGTAAATTGGAAGGCTTAGGAAATACATGACACAGGAAGCTATGGCTAATCCTCTATAGGTTTGGTAGAGTGTGTAACAGTCAGGTTTCCTGAGATATTTTTTATTATTATTCGTAGAAGACAGTATGCCTATATGGTAAGAGGAAGAATGTGTGGGGATTTTGTTCACGGATCCCACCTGAAGTGTTGGTGATACGAAAGTGGCTATGGAGCTTAAACTCTGATACTCTCTTTATAAGACAAAGATTGGTCACATATCTCGAACTCAACTATGCCTAGTCAAGTATTTGTTAATAACGGGACTGTCTTAGCCACCAATATTTATTTATGTTTACTTATTACTATGAAGTTTATTTGTTCCAATATCTCTCATATTTACCATTAAAGCACGACAAAGTTTTGTTTATATAAATAAATCATGAATCTAAGAAATGACTACTAAAAAATATTACCAAAGTTTGCTATCACTAATACCTACATACCGTCCAATTTTCATAGAAAGATCCTCTGATGACAAATAGAAAAGTTACTAGATCTAATTTCATGCATTAATTCGTAAAGTCATGGGATCTGTAGGTGTTACTTTTGATAGATCAATATTTATAAATAGCACAGTAAAATATTATAGATGTTGACTGCAAAAAATAATTGTATTTTTCTAAGAGGCTCTTCATATTAAAATAGGACTTCATACAACGATGTATGCTAACTTGCTTAGCACCGCGTACTACTACCCGTTCGGGCTATACGCCTAAGTACTAATTACGTTAATGGATTAAGAGTTGAGAAGGTTGAACATAGAGGAGTTGAACCCACATTTGTGTGGAGGGAGACTGGAAAAGCATTTATAGAAAACCACCCTCAGTCCACAAGAGCGAGATTCGAACCTCGATCTAACCGTCATCGGGAGTTTAACTAAACACGAAGCTAGCGTGTTAGCTAACTACTCCACCAAGAAGGGTGATTTATATTAACTAAGGTAGAGTATTTGTGCACGTTTGTTTTCAAATTTGGTTCGAACTCTGAGTTGTGTCCCTGTAAACGTAAAATATGTGTATCAAATCGTGACAATAATATAGATGAGATGGGTTGGTCGTTCTCACAGGCAATTAATAGTGACATTAATGTATTCAATGGTTTGGTTCGATTGTAAAGTGGATTTCAAGCTATAGTACTCATTAGTCATTACATCCTTTTTTTAAGTAAAAATTGTTTAAATTGGTACAAATGACGTTCGCGCTAAAAATTCAATGCATACACTAAAATTGATTTTAGTGCAATTAATCCTTAAATGTTGATTATATACGGATGTATAGTGCTATGGATGGGGATTATTATGTTTATGAAACATATTATAATTTAAGAAGCCGTGCTGGGTAAGATAAAAAAAAAGTGAAATAACGAAATTTTCTGGATTATAAAAACTGTTGAAAATCAAATTGAGAAAACCTTCCGAAAGGGACTCGAACCTCAATATTCCCGTTTACAACGTCCAAGAGAAACACGGATACGATGTAGACCTACTGTTCATCGATGTGGGTTATAATAACATATTTAATATGATTTGATTACATTATAACTAGTTTTTGGATTGAAAACGTGAGTAATACAACTATTTTAAAAGTTTTGATCAAACATACTATAAAACTATAACAGGAAATATAAACGTATTCTGCTATTATCTTATTATTTATATTATTGTTTTGAAGATTTTTAATAAAAGGAGTATTATTAGAATAAATGGGTGAGCTACGAATAAACTACGAATCATACGTTATTTGACTAATTCCACTTCACATGATTATTAAAATCTGTTCTAAATTGAATTTAAATGAGGGAATTTCAAAGGTGGTAAGTTGGTAAACTTTAGTTCAATCAACGAGATGCTCGTGACCACAAGAGAGGCTGTGTTTTGATAGTGCACGTACATGAATGCATGTATGCATGAATGCGTGTTTGAATGAAACTATTCTTAAGGTGGCCACCTTGTCAGCGAGAAAGTATAAATCACTTTCAGGCCACACTACTTTGCCAGTCAGTCTACGCTTGAACTATATTTGGTTCTTAATCTACAACCACCCTTTGTCATGGCAACAAAAAAGAGACCCGCCTCGGTGGCGTAGTTGGCTAACGAGCTTGTCGTGTTGAGCTCGACCGCTGAGGACGGGGAGATCGAGGTTCGAATCTCAGTCGGTTGAGCTGGGGGTGATTTTTTCCTACATGGTTTTCCACTCTCCCTCCACGCAAATGCGGGTTCACTTCCTCTAATTCAACCTTCCCAATTCCTAATCCATTAGCGTAATTAGTACTTAAAGCGTATAACCCGAACGGGTAGTAAGACGCGGTGCTAAATATTATTATTATATTATTAATAAGAAAGAGGGGAAATAAAACTACGAAACTTCTTATCTAGAAGTAAATAGGAAAGCTCGCTGCTAGTTTTCAAATATCTTAACATTTTATGTTGTGAAATTTTCAAGCAATTATTGTATTTATTAGAGGAAGGATAAAACTAGAGCTCTTTTTCAACAAGCTTAGTCTCATAGCTCCATAAAATATGCTTAAAAAGTCGTTGAATATGAATTGGTGTTTATAGGCCCGTCGACACAATATTATTGGGGATGAATAAGAGTCAATGTAGATTTTCACACATTTTTTAAAAATAACTTAAAGATTGTTAAAGAAGAAGAGCCCTTTAGGAATATTTCGGTATTATTCAGGCGTGAACTCTATTAAAAAAAAAAGCATTGTGTAATTAAATATTGCGTTAGAACTGAACGTCTCCGCGGCAATTTCTCGCTTACCGAAGTGGCCCCCTTATTCATTTTTTTTTTCTGACCAAAGTATAAGACATTACAATATTAAACTAAAATAATAATGAATTGGCACAAGGATAAACAATAATTTTTATACCACCTTTTAAAAATAATTTGCGTAGGAATACTAAAAAAAAACCCACATAAACTCAGCTCCAAGTTCAAGAATCCCCGCAATTAACCAAAACCCAATTAAGACGCGCACCTGAAACCACGGGCAAACAGTTATCAAGACCAAGAAGAATTAACATCTTCAAACAGCGTATCATTATCTTTGATGAAACGTTTCCGCCTTCATTATTATTATTATTATTATTATTATTATTATTATCATCATCCAACGCATTAATTATAATTCCCCCCACCCTCCTCCCAACTACCGAGTGGTATAATTTCTGTATTGTGTGTATGCAGTGCGAGTGTTGCGTCAATTAGACTGGAAGTAAAGAATACAGGCAAAGGGAAAGGTGGAAATCTGCATACGTAAAGTAATGAAGGTAGTTCTTTTTTTAATCGATCAGTTGGGCGCGCAGGTGTAAACCGGTAACATCTGCAGGAGTAAAAGCTTCTAGTAAATGAGAGCATCTAGACAAATATTCATTTAGTTCCTATTGAGGATTAAAACTTTGTTTCTATTTACAGGATCTGTGAATATCATTTTAGCAGTTTTTTAGGGATGACCCGCCTCGGTGGCGTAGTTGGCTAACGCGCTTGTCTTGTTGAAGCTCGACTGCTGAGGACGGGGAGATGGAGGTTCGAATCTCGGTCGGGTGAACTGAGGGTGGTTTTTCCTAAATGGTTTTCCACTCTCCCTACACGCAAATACGGGTTCACTTCCTCTAATTCATCCTTCCCAATTCCTAATCTATTAGAGTAATTAGTACTTAAAGCGTATAACCCGAACGGGTAGTAAGACGCGGTGCTAAATATTATTATTATTATTTTAGGGATGCCTTATTTTTTCTCACGTATTAGTACTTCTTCTGGATATCTTCAAACATTTACCAATGGGGTAGCGATGACGAACGTAAACTTTGAGAAGGGCTAAACCCTATTTGTGTGAAGTAATAGTTGGAAACCATTTAGGTGGGGAAAAAATACCTCGGTACACCTGAAAAGGATTAGGACTCTGACTTTCCCGTCACCGATAACCCAGATAAGACCAACACCATTGACCAAATAGCCAATGATGCCGGTTTCTTAGGCAAATCATTCAAGGAAATGGGTCCAGACACAATAATGTTATGTTATAAGTGCATGATGCAATCGGGGTTATTAGCGCTCTAAAAATCATCCATATTTTTTAAGTGGCTTCACACCACTGAAAGCCCAACAAGTGACCCAGCTTGAAATCTAACCAGTGTATCTCAGATGTGGTCTGTCAATACCTGGTCCAGAACACGCCTTGATCCACCAGGCCACACCAAGGGCCCCAGGTGACAATTGACCAAGGACGTTGCTACGATCAGGTCCAGCTACTGACTGTACAACTTCATGATCTGCACCACAAGATATCTGGAGCCCCAATTTCTTTATGAAGCCATTAATGTTCATTGCCCTTCCTTGATCACCGGACGGTGGTGTCACGACTAGACGTTGGTTTCAGGAGAGGACGTAAAAATAGCAAACGGGTTAGGCGACTTCTCAGGTGGCTGGAAGAGAAAGGGGATTAAGATTGATACTATTTTTGAGGTGTTTTTAACAACAACAACAACAACAAAACTGTTCTTGACAAAAGAAATAAACAATACTTTTCCTCTTCAGACACATTTAATCTAATTTTCTATACATGATGACATCAAGATATTCAACCAAAAAGCCTTTTAAATATGAGAGGGGAAATTCCTGTTAAAACTCAACGATGGTCATGACGAAAGTTCAAAATCTTCTGAGATTACTGTGCAGCAAATTGAAACAAACTTATCTACTGATCAATATTGTATTTATACTTGTCAAAAAATATGTCATGTTATAAAAACTTTAAATATAGGGAACTTAGATTGTGGTCCCTTAAGGTTTGTGGGGGGGAAAAAACCCACAGCAGTTATAGCTGCACGCGTTTGACGATCATAGGGTGTTTTGTTCAAGAGTAAGGGGGTTATTTGTTTAACTTATAAATAACAACTCTTTGAAACGTATCGTTAGAACTAAAGGAACATTAAAAATTAATGGTTGTGAAATGTTTTGTGAAATAGTGCCTATAATTATATACATTATCTCCTTTGGTGGTCGCATTGTCTAAGGCTTTGGCCTGAGGCCTCATGTTTGACTAGATTGCCGATAGTAGGAAGATCGGGTTTGAATCACGATCGTGTGTCCTGAAGGTAGTTTTTACAAAATAGTTTTCCCCTCTCCCTCCTCGCAAATACTGGTACACTTCCTCTATATTTAACTTTCCTAATCCCTAACTCACTAGCGTAATTAGTACGTATGCGTACAACCTGAATAGGTAGTAAGACGCAGTGCCAAAAAAATATATAAATTCTAAAATTGGCTTAAATTTTTTTTAATACCTAATTATATATGAATAAAAACTAGTAATAAATGCATACGACTAGATCAAACACGAATTTTACAAATATAAAATTAAATTAAAAGCCTTTAACTAATAAAGCTCTTGCATTCTTTTAAATATTACATGAGTCACATACATCTGCTTCAGAAGTAATAGCTATCCCTTCCCTACGCAACCCTCTCCAGCTTAGTTGCAGTGTCTCACCAGGAATGTGTATTTTACAATCACACAACAAAGAGGATACCAAGTTAATTGCCTACATGCATTATTTTATTGACGGTGACATGGTGGTCTAGAGGTAAAGTGTCAGATTTCTGTTTTGGAGGTCCAGGGTTCAATCATCTGTCCCGGCACAGATTTAACTGATTGCCAAACCCTTCCTTCACCTCTGACAAGACGTGTATTAATCACAACTTGTAAATGTAGGGAATGCCAGGCCTCCACCGTGGTTCGGATCCCACGTTAAACTGTAGGTCCTCCAATTCATCTCACAATCATCCTACCGTTACAAATTAGCGGAAGTGCGTATAACTCGAACGGGTAGTAAGAAGCAACGCCAATAATAATAATAATTATTATTATTATTATCTTCTTATTCCGTTAACTCTGTAATTTTAAAATGTATGTTTGAGCATTTATGCATTTTAAAAACATCGATTGTGTACTTATTCAACATAAATTCCCTAAAATTATTAAAAAATGATGCGAAGCAAGAAAATACTATATTAAATTCCTGTAGGACCCTCTTGTTGTATTACTGTATATTTTATGATTCAATTTTTTGAAATTTTTGAATTTGAGGTTAAATTTTTTGATGAATAAAAAAAAAGACGACATGTCATTAAAATCAGGGCCCTGTATATTATACATAAATAATACATCTGCCACATTTATATATTAATAGTTTTACATTTAAACGTTTATTTTATGTAAACATTAGTAAAATGCAATGCGAGTCTTGAAGCTTTGATTGAATGGCTCCTACTGTAGGTATTCGTGTATTAAAAACATCAAACCTTTGCCTTTGGAGGCCAAAGTAAAAATGTCTGAAAATCCAGTTATTTAAGGAAATTGAATTTTACAATATAAATGTTTAAATAAAGGCAATTCTAATGAAAATGATCATGCCTGCACCAAATAAACATGCACGATAAGTATAGTAAAAATGGTTGATTACACAATTATCGTAAAATCTGTATTTGCCCTATATTTAAAAAATAGTATTATAAAATTGATCCTAGAACCTTTCATTTAAAAAAAAGGCATTACTGTAAACCTTGCAATAATGCTGGTAAATGTGTCGGGGATAATTCTAGTCCAACAATGATTTTGTCTTTAAGCCTTGCAATACAACTGGGATTTATGGCTTGGATAATTTAAGTCAAACATTTATTAATATTTAGACCTTTTAATAATACTGCGACTCTGCCATGGATAATTTAAGTCCAACAATGATTTTGACACTAGGCTTTGCAACAAAATTTTTAGTTATGTTCTACTTTAATTTTGAATTTAAATAATATAATAATTTTGAGTATATTAAATGAGATACTGTAACATTGGGTTGAGCGGATAGTAACAATACTAACTGCTTATGTTTTTGATAATCTACCACAAAGATGTTTACGACACCCAGTATCGTAGTAACAATACTGATGGGTGAGAGGAATAATGGTAATCAAGTATTGTTAAAACAAAGCTTTCAGACGAAACGAATGATTCCAATAAAATTAATATCAAACGTTCTACTTAGGAATATGTTGATATATTTTTAAGAATCATTACAGCTGGGAAATAATATATAATAATATTTAGCACCGCATCTTACTACCCGTTCGGGTTATACGCTTTAAGTACTAATTACGCTAATGGATTAGGAATTGGGAAGGTTGAATTAGAGGAAGTGAACCCGCATTTGCGTGGAGGGAGAGTGGAAAACCATTTAGGAAAAGCCACCCCCAGTTCACCCGACCGAGATTCGAACCTCGATTTCCCAGTCCTCAGCAGTAGAGCTCAACACGACAAGCGCGTTAGCCAACTACGCTACCGAGGCGGGTAGCTGGGATATAGATGTGTGCTTGTTATATTAACATAAACACAGCCCAACGTGCTAATTACAGCTTACAAAACATGGAGTGTTTCGTTTTACTGCCGGAAGTCCGTTTTGGTGAGTTGCAATGGTAATTTATTAGGGCAACTACAAATTCACAAATTAATAAAAGAATACCCATTAAACCTTAAAAATGATACCACAACCGATAGCGTTTTTGTTGACTTAATTCGTCAACGATGTTATAGTTTATAAACTCGTTGTTCAAGTAAATTAGCTAAATATCTTCCACAAAAAAAAACTTTATTGTAATAAATAATATTAATAATAGACAAAATCATCTGAGTTAGTCAATAAAATGAAAGGACGGATATAAAGAATATATTTTTTGTAACCAATTCTAATCCAAAAATTGTTTTAATCTAAACATTTGAAACTTACAAAATTACAAATGTTGTTCACAATGTGTTAAAATTAACTTCCAAAAATATTCATTAAATTTATTTTATTTTAATATAAAATAATTTTAAGATAATATACACTTTCACAAAAAACCTTATTAACATATAATAGGTGACCTGGTGGTCTAGGGGTAAGGTGTCAGACTTCTGTGCTGGCGGCCGGGGTTCGATCCTCGGTCCCGGCACAGATTTATCTGATTACCAAACCTTTCCTTCACCTCTGACAAGACATGTGGGGAATGCCAGGCCTCCACCGTGGTTCGGATTCCACGTTAAACTGTAGGTCCTCCATTTCATCTCACAATCACCCTACCATTACACATTAGCGTAAGAGCGTGTAACACTAACGGGTAGTAAGACGCGGTGCTAATAATAATAATAACATATAATATTTTCTAGTTTCAACACTTTTAATTTTAAAATTTCTTTATTCTTTTGTATTTAATGATTTTTTTTACTACATTAGACGGGCTACATATTGAAACCTAAATATTCAAAAACATTTCACATTGAATACAAATCGATAGCATTATTGAGATATAATGATAAAATTTCTCTTAAGGGAACCAAATAATCTTAAATTCATTAAATTATAATGTAGGCCAATTGTATTACCTTCTTTTTTCTCTATTCTTTATAAAACTTGTAAAACTTCAATTTGATATAGTATTATGATTCCAAATGTAATATAACGAGCCCTAAATATATTGGATCACCTTTCTAGTGCCTATGACGTAAAACCCACTCTGGCCGGATTCCTATATTAAAACATTATGCTGATGTTACACTCTTCTTTACATCTTGAACTATTCTTCTCCTTCGAAGGTGCTCTCCACAGGGGTTGGGGGGGCGGGCAGATATAAACAGGGAAGGAGGGCAACTACACCAAGTTCGCAGCACGCTGTAATGGAATATGAAAGAAATTAATTGCATTTAATATATTTCCTAAGAAGAAGTAATATTACTTTGCTTCCAACAACGACGCATTATAAAAAGACCTCACCTTGCCTTGCTATATACTATTACTCCTTTTATTTCTACTCCCTCTTTAAATTGAGATATTTTTTTTCAACCCCTTGTCTTCCCTCAAGAAATATAAATTTTCCAACAAACCCCCTCTGACCCCCCCCCATCTCCCCTCCGTTTTAACTTCACCCCTCTCCGTCAAAAACAGGTGGAATTATGGCATTACCTTGTGTACGTCTTTTCCTTGGGAAAAAACTTTTTGAGCGCTCGGCACGGGGTAGTTAAAGACACCCTTTCGCCCCCCTACCCCAAACCCGACCCCCTTTTTCACCCCCAAAGAACGTAAGACGTGCGGCCGGAGAAATGGAAGAAGTCTGAAACCTTAGTAAAAACACCTCCAAGGCAAATTAACTTAATTAACAACACGTTTTCTTCTACTTAATTCCAATAGCTAATTATAACTTTTTTTCCCCCTCTTACTTCTGTGTTGAGGACTAGCTGTGTGGGTTTGTAAAATGTTCTCATTCAACTGTTTTGTTCTCTTATTTGCGTTTCTATTCCATCCTTTTGAAATTACGAGCAATTGAAACCGTTTTGAAAACCAAGTAGCGCTAGAAATGAAAGTCGGAATTAATTCTTATAGGGAATTGTAATGATGGGAACCGTTTGAATTTAAGTGCATCGTCTTTAACAAACACAATCTTGCGTGCCACTTTAGTTGAGACCAATTTTAATAGAAAAAAAACTTGTTTTGTCAGATAAAAAAGTAATTAGTTATATGAGTTCACCTATTCACAAGCCATGTTTTGTGATATATAGATGTCAATTTGTATAGATAATATTGAAATCTATGAAATAACAATAATAATAAAGTTGCCGCCTCTGTGATATTATGGTCAGAGTTCTTGGCTTCAGATACAGAGGTCCTGGGTTCGATCCCCGGCGCTTCCAGATATTCTATGAAGCAGTGGATATGGAACGGGGTCAACTCAGCCTCGTGAGGTCAAGAGGACAAAATAAGAGCTCCTTGAATGAAAGCGTGAAGACCACGATCTAGAAAATTGGACCACATGACACCCTCTATCGGCAGATGTTGGCACTATCCTTGCCAACAGATGGTGGCCACTCAGTCGGTATGGCTCAATTACGGACTGACGCCATGGAGGATTTTGTTTTAATAATAAGTGAAATTTTATCGTTGTTGACAGAAAAAAATGTGTATTTTATAAAAGATTCTCACTTCCATAATCCTACTATATTTATTACAACGAAACGTTTAAAATAAATGATGTCACACAATCACACAAACCTTCTCATATGTGTATTATAGCCGGACAGACAGACAAAGAATTATAAAATACACCTTTTTGGATTCAGAAACACATAATCTCGCAGTAAAAAAAAAAACTTTCACGATTACAATACTTTCTCTTTATATATTTGTTTATAAGCGCTTCTTACTACCTGTTCTGAGTACACGCATATGTACTACTTACATTGATGAGCTAGGGATAATAAATGCTAACTTCAGAGGAAGTTTATCCGCATTTGCGTTGAGAAAGAGTGTAAATCTATTTTGGAAACACCACCTTCAGTACACTCGACCGGTATTTGAACCCATATCTCCTTGTCATCGGCAGTCTAGTCCAACACGAAAGTGAAGCCTTAGAGCATGCGGCCATCGAAGTGTTTTTTTTTAAATTTAAGTTGGTAAGTTTAACGAAAAATAACCAAAACTGAAAAAGAAAAAAACTTTTCCAACCTTTCCCGTGTATCTCTGTCTGACATTGGACATGACCAATTCTAGAACGTACAATAAAATTCTACAATTTCCTTAAGTGAAATTTTTTTCTAAACTAATCGAATGAGAGCGAGTGATTAGAAAAAATGAAAATAAATTTAAAGGGTTTCGGGTCGTGTGACGGCTAGACTGGTGAGGTGAGGTGCGTGCTTTGGACACGTGACCAGCCCACGTGTGTTACCCCTCCTCCCTTTCCCTTCCCCCACAACCGACCTGACCCGCCACTGTTCCTTCCTGCATAGGGTGTGTGGGAGGGGTAGGTAGGAGGCTGACTCATCTCGGGGGTGGCTTTTACGTGTCCAACCCCCTGCCATTTGATGTTTTTATTAAAATACTAGAGTACAACTGTTAACCGGTAGGTTTGGGTGAGCTGTTGGCACCTCTGACTATGGTATCGGTTGAATTCATGGAGGGTAAGACTTTCAAGCATCTCGGCTTACCATGCTTTCTACAAGTGAATGTTGGTGTAAATATTTATAATTCTCACTAATCACTAAATAGTGTAATTGACTAGACCATAGGAATATAATATATTTTTAATGATTTTAAGGACATGGCGATAAAAACAAATAATTAAAATTGTATGAACATATTAAGAAAAGAGGAAGAAAAGAAGATATAAGATTTGTGCACATATTGATTCAAATTAGGGACGGTGGGGGGTGAGGGAGGAACGGTAGGGTTTGCTACTTATTTTGTATTCATTTATCTCTTTTTCATTTTTTCGCCCCTGGTATCATATAACCCTTTTTTGCGTCATGAAGGGGTGCAATTTATTTAATATTATACAGAATACCACCAGGGTGCAAATTTTTAGGTCCCACCTAGGTGACATGAAACCCTTGAGCCGGCCCTGATTCGAACCCAGATATTCCCCTCATCGACCAACCCAATCTGATTTTGAGAGCGATTCCTTAAAACCATTTGACCTCAGATTCATGCAGAGGACATTATATTTCGACATGTCACCAATATATGTTCCAAAACTCATTAAAATTATGAAGGCCTGCAACAGGCAAACATTATATTCCTCCCCTTGACACAAGAACACACAAGTTTCTACAGAAACCCTACAATGTGGTAGTTTTTTATTATTAAGGTCGAAAGTGAAATGATTTGACGATACAGATTGACCCTTATACAACTAGACACAAAATCGACAAATTAAAGTTAGATTGTTAAGCTGTTAATTGGAGCAGAAAACGGGTGTGAGAGGTTTTCTTGGAAAATATAGTGTTGCGTTGGCAATCCTGCCCGCCCCCTCGTGACGCCATTACGCAAAGTAACAAAACACTGTCGATTCTAGCCACCCTGACCTCCCCTCTTTCTGTGTGGTCACTTTGATAAGACTGGAGAGTCCCTGCTGAGAATTAATTAACAACAATTAATTTGCTTGGACCTTTAAGTAAATTACGGTCGGCAGGGGAAGGGGGCAGGGGTTAGAGCGTGCTTTATTCTGAGATTGGTCAGGATTTTGTAAGAGGGGCGAGAGAGGGGGATGGAGGATATGTAACTTTTCTGTGTTTTTTTTATAAAGATCGTGTGCAGGAAAAGTTTAAATATACTTTTGTATTGAAATACAAGATTTCGTTTGTGATCACAGAGATAAATTTAATTTATGGTGTACCCGCTTCGGTGGCCACATGATCTGAGTCGTTATTTTCGAAGTAGACTGTGCTGCCGATGATGGAGAGATAGAGGTTCAAATCCTGGTCGGATGTACTGATGGTGTTTATTTCCTAAATTGTTTTCCACTTTCCCTCCACCCAAATTCGGGTATACTTCTTCTAAATTAAACTTAATCATCCGTAACACATTATAGTAGTAAGCAAATATTAACTGTGTAACCCAAACGGGGAGTAAGACGCGGTTCTAAAAAAAAGTGTAATAGAAGGGAATGCAAGTTATAGTCAGTATTTTTATAGTTTTTTTATAACAAAAAAGCATGTTTGGATAGAATAAGTGAAATATTCCTCAAGTATTATATGTTTTGTTTAATTTTTAATTCATACTCTAAAGAAGTAGCCTAATCTCAATATTTCTTGAAGGGTGGTTTTTCCTAAATGGTTTCCCACTCTCTTCCCACGCAGGTGCGGGTGTATTAGGCCTACTTCTAAATTATAAAATTCCTCATCCGTACCCCTTTAGAGTAATATAATACATACGGATATTCTGAACAGGTAGTAAGACGTGGTAATAAAAAAAGAAACAGTTCTTTAAAATCAGTCATGGGCATATTAGCATTAGAACAAACACTTTTTACTGAAAAATAAAAAGTATTGATAAAATTCCACGATCCTCATGGCAAGTATTCAAGAACTGTTGATATTAATTTGTGCAATAAATTAAACTAAATGTAACCACCTAATCAATGGTTTATTTATTTTGACCAAAAAGGTTTTTTTATTGTAAAAATTATTTTTAAAAAAGAAGTATTTAGGCTCTTGTTTCCTTCCACATATTTGATTTATTTTGGTTTTCCCCCATTTAACTTCCTGTTCTGGCTTGCTACAGTTAATTATACTAACAAGGTAGGGATCATAAAGATGCGTGAGAAATGATTTACTAAAAAAAAAAGCTTTGTACATTTCACTCATATTCTGACCCCAAACTTTCTGTTTTCAAAAAAAATCGTATGAGGCTAGACTGAAATTTAGTCCGCGTGTCTTTCGACGTTGGTAAGTATTGAAATGACGATTTCTTTGCTCTCGAAGTCAGAGATAATAAATCACGGGAATCTCTTAGAAGTAAAAATCAAAGTGACAGATTAATAAAGAGCGAAAATTAAATCATACATTAAATAAATTCAGGAAAAAAGGCTTTCTGATGCAGTCTTACCTTGACGGATTACACCATGACCCTATCTCATATTCTACGCCATAGTGGAAGCTTGCGAGGTAGACTTGCTATCTTTGAGGTTAAAGGGATGTATAAGACATGTTTTTACTAGTCCCCAAGTTATTGTTTCAAATAAAACAACTTATTTGGAGGAATTTTAAAATTAAATAAAGTCTTTAAAATGTTTTATTTTGTTTTATTAGAACATTTAACAAGCTAAACAAAAAAATGGTCATTTTAAATTAATTAATGTAGGACGTATAAAAAACAAGGCTAAACCTAAATGAAATGTTTGATGTACAGCAAAAGCTATCTAAAGATAGACTTCTCAATTCCCTCCTCTGTTCTATCATCCCTAAACCTAGCAGACATCTCAAGTGGCCACGGATGCCAGACGTCCTGAATTATCCCACTTTACCCTTTTTAAAGAAAACACAAAACAACCTTCACAAAAAATAAGGTCATAATAAGCAGAGCATGTATACTTTTGACCTAAAAGTGTCCGCAAATGACATTATGTATGCATCACAATAATAAAAAAAAGATTAAAATAACCAATATTATAAAATAATTAATAAATATTAATAAAATATTTGTCCTTTTATTTCTAATTATTGTCAACTGAAAAATGCCTCGGAACAATAAACAAAACATTCTAAAGTTTCTACAAATTTTGTTTAAAATAGATATCCGGGGTGTATTTGACATGACAAAGAATACCGTATACCTAATTTGTCGGAGAATTCGCTTAAGATTAGTTGACTAACCACTACTTTTGAAAATAAGACATTTTTTGAAAGTTGCTGTACAATTTTGTTTAAAATTTGTATAATATGATAAGTTTACATGATAAATAGCAATGTATACTTGTTTTCCAATAGAAAAATTTATATCTAGTATTATTTTTTAAAATTAAAAATATTTCAAAAATGGCTCTAATGCTTTTTTCTAAAATTGGATATCCAAGCAGTGTTTTAAATTATACATAGCAAGGGGACGTAGAAAGGCCCAGTTCGGGCTGAAGGGGGGTCCGGACTATCCCTGGAATTTGATATACCCCCATTTACTAGCTGACCCTCCCCACGCTAGAAAAATTAGCTTGCTACGTCTTTGTATGTATGTATGTATGTATGTATGTATGTATGTATGTATGTATGTATTATATTATATTTGGGCTTCAGGTAGTATAATAAATGTAATGCATGACTCCCGAACAATTCCCCAAGAACTTACGCGGCCCTCAGTCGTGGAAAGATTGAATATCCCTTTGTTTGTATAATACATGTAATTAAATCAGTTTTTTATCACCACTATCAGGTTATATACATATATGATAATTACTCTAATGGAGGAGGTATGGGAGAGGAAGAATTTTTTAGGTAATCTACTCGCATTTGCGTGGAAGGAAATTGGGAAACCATTTAGGAAAAATCTCCCTTAGTAAAGTGATGGTGATTCGAGACCCGACATGCCAGTCATCAGCAGG
Organism: Timema shepardi; assembly: GCA_902151425.1. Classification (NCBI taxonomy): domain Eukaryota; kingdom Metazoa; phylum Arthropoda; class Insecta; order Phasmatodea; family Timematidae; genus Timema; species Timema shepardi. The sequence continues at coordinate 98,450 of CABFVX010002079.1, read as the reverse complement.
ACAGTCTAAGGGTGCGTGCATGCCGCGGAGCGCGCCCATCACTCATCACTCCTATCTCCTCACATCACTCATGGAACAGCCTGTGCATACCGAGAAGATCGCACTTCGTACTCGGCTAGAGAAGACCATTATGTATGGAGCATTCGTACTGTAATGTTTCTTATCCGTCGTTTTAGTTTTTTATTTAAAGATTCTTAATTTTACTTTTAAAATATTTTTAAAAAACAGAAAAAATTATCTTTGACAGTAGTAGTGATGATGACATGTCAGCAGTGGCAAAATTTCCACGCCTCTTGTCCCAGATTTCAGGGTACTTCGAAATACAATCTGTTAGTTTATCTTTTATGTAATTCCTCTTCTTCCTAAAATACACTCAGTCTGTCGAAAATCCATACAAGATAAATGATGAAGTAAAAGTCGAATTGATAAAATATAAAATAAAAGTTCACTAAAACAACACTGAGGGTTTGTTTTTACCTTGAGCCAACTAATCAGAGCACCAAGCACAATCCTTCACTAAAACAACTAGTTTGTTTCTTGTGTCTGGTCAGAGTGAAGTTCTGAGAATGAGGTGTTTGCCATGCACGCTCCCATTTCTTTACGTGGGTTTGTTTCTACAATTTTTGCGATGTGTGGCAATAGTATTGATGAGCGATGTGCACGCTCCTCAGCATGCATGCATCCTAACACGAGTGCTAATTACATGTGTGTGTGTTTGTGCGTGTGTGTGCACTACCCTCAAAGAACAAGCAACCACCCAATGCAATACTGTTCAAATGGACAACTATTGAACATTTAATTTTATTAATTTTAAGTAATAAAATATTAAATTTGTTCTAGCTATTTTGTAAACTTCAGATACCTACTATCTTGTAGTAATCTTCTTTACCAATACTACAAACCACTAGGTAAAAAAAGAAACTCTCACGCATCTATTGGAGAGACTCCTGTAACAGAGTGAAGAGGGGATTTTTTTTTTCCTTCTTCTAAACGTTCTTAGAAGATAAAACGACTGGTTTTTTTTTTCGCTATCTCCCTTTTCTGTTGCTCTCTTTCAAGAGTACCAAAATGACTCTCAGAGAAAACCGCAGTGGCGCCTGCTGGAGATGAAAAATGGAATCAAGGGTGACAGAATCCAAATTGTTTCCTTGTTTTTCCTCTTTTCACCCCTCTCAGACATTCCATTTCTTATTGGGAGGGCTTTCAAGAGGAAAACAAACATAAGTCAAAATGGTCGACCTTTGAAGTGGAATAATTAGAAATGCACACAATGAAGTTGAAATTAAACTAAGACAATCACTACTATAGTCTAATTTTCATACGTAGGTTCTTTGAGAAAATAAGAACTTTTGCCTGGTTAAAATTAATCAACTTTTACTATTTCATTGGTAACCATGGTGGGCTTGGGGTAGAGTGCTCACCTTTGGACCCGATGTTCGTGGGTTCAAACCCAGTTTGGGTCGACGTATTTTTCTTGGGCGATAAAAATACGTAGCACAACTTCCTTCGGAGGGAGATAAAATCCGTCAGTCCCATGTCGATTGTGCCATTTAAAAGAACCCTGGAAGGTATGATAAAACACCTTTCTCGGCAAAATTTGCAGTGTCTTTCTCTCTCGTTCATAGAAATTCTCGTGCGCTAGTATAAGTCAGATCAGAAAAGGCACGTTAAATAGCTCAAATAAATTTAAAAACTAGTTTATTAGTGTTATTTTATAGGTGTTGTTAGAAACTACCAATAGAGACTAATAACACTCAAAAGAGATAACTACAAATGACATGACTTGGCACATGAATGGATTAAAGTAGATAAAGTATGTTTTCTAGCTATCAAATAAAGCCTCTTATACGAAAATTTGATTATGCCACTACTGCTACCTGTAGTTAGTGTAATTAAAAAAACCATATTCAAAAAAATCGTGTTTGGTCAAATAATTTTAAAATGTTTGTTTTACGTATGCAACGAAATAAAATATACATTTAATATTGTGTATTTAATGTTTATGATTCTACTATATAATTAAATGTTTCGACAAAAAGTATTAATTATAAGTCTTACTTTATCAAGCAATAGTTTCAATGGTTTCAAGTATTGGCTATTGATGGTTTGAAATAAATCTTGTTTTTATCTCTTTTCCTGGATATAAAAATATAAGTGGTATAAATTTACATTTTAGATCCAAACTAACTTAGGTAAATTTAGTTTTTGTGTAATTGCCATAATTTATTTTACTACCACAATATATCTAGGCTGGTGGACACACAAAATAACCGTCAGTTCCGTCTACTCTAGTTCTTTAGTGACGGAAGGTCTGGATTAAAATCTAGGATGGATGCTTTGAGAGTGGTCCCCCCCACCCCACCCCTCTAATATATTCCCCAATATTCCTCTTCCCACTCCCCCACCTTAGAAAATAAACGCATATTTCCTCCAAAGTCCTCCTTTCATATCCCTACTCAATTAGTTTAAATATGCAGAAAATCCGGACGAGTAATAAGATGTGAAGCACAAAATATTATCACATTAGATTTATTTATTGGTACCTGCCAAAATAATGTACATTCCATTTACCCCGAAAGGTATCAGTCTTACCTTGAAGGACCAGACTATGTCCCTATCTTATAAATTAAACCATAGTGGAACAATATAAGGTAAGCTTCCCGCCGTTTAAATTAAACTAAGGATACTCAAGACAAGGATGGGCAAAATACGACCGGCTGGATAGCTAATCTAATGTGAAACAGTTTTTTTTAAACATAACAAAACCATATTTTTACTTTCTCGCTATCTTACAGGTGATCGTCAAGAAAATTCAACTCGAGATTTTGATGAATTTCAACGGTTCATGCCCCCCCCCCCGAATAAGAAAAAGTAGTTTTGTATTTCCGTATGTTTGTCTGTCTATACCTCCAGCTAGAGCCTAAACTATTTTACAAATTGGGCTAAAACCTGGTATCTAGGGTTTTCATAGAGTTGGTCCGAAGGGTTTTTGGAATTGAATACCCATCACTAAAATTAAGGGTAGTTTACTGAACGGCAAAAAGAGAAGAAAACTATTTTCTCAAAATCGCCTTTAACGATTTTGAATATATTTCATTTCTAAACATTTATAGATATTACAAACAAAATGACTACTTTCAATATTTCGGCAAAATGACTTTAAGGGCTCCGATCTGATGCGTAAATTATAGATTTTTATCATATCTCCGAAAATATTTGAGATATGAAATTAGTTATCATTACAAATATGTAGATCTATTTATAATACAAATATTTTATTCGAAGCATATTTTTTATAAAACTATTAACTTTCAAGATTTACGCAAATATTTATATTTTTTAACTTTTCGAAAGCTAAAGGTAAAGTATTGTGACCATAAAAAAAACCTGAAATGTTGATGGATTTCGACGTCTCAAGGGCCCCCGAACCCTAAAAAGTGGCCTTTGCATTGCCGTTTGTCTGTGTGTCTGTTTAAACTTAAAATTAAGAGTAGTTTGATAAAGGGCAAAAAGAGAAAAGAATCGATTCTCTCAAAATCGGCTCTAACGATTTTAATTAAAATTTGTATCTAGGTGTTGATTAATATTATAAATAAACTGACTATTTTCATTTTACCATAAAAATGAATTTTAGGGTAATTTACAGAATCTGAAATTTTCATACCTCCGCAACTATTTGAGATACTAAATAACTTTTCATTGCAAAATTGTAGTTCTATTAAAAATTAAAAACCTTTATATGAAATATGTTTTTATAAATCCAACAGTTTCTGAGATATTGGCAAATATATTAATACAGTTTTGTGAGCTTTAGTTGTAAAGAGATACTACTTAAGTTTTAACGCAATAATTTCCCAATGCCATAGAGTAATTAAATATGAATAAGTCTCTCAAAAAGTTTGTTATTTTTCCTTAAACCTCTTTGGAGAAATGTTTGTACAACAATGATCTATCTCAATTTTAGACTCGTGGTCAATATTTACATTTTTTAATGGTCAAAATTTATAGCTGAGGAATTTAATAGCAATGCGATAACATGAAGTGTTGCAACACCTAATAAAATGTTGAAACCTTTACCCGACGAACGAATTGTTGACCATTGTGGACCCATTATTGATCTTTTTTTTAATCGGTCCAAGCATACAAATGAGGACATTAACTCTTTAAAAACAAAATTATAAAATTTAAAACCGGTACTCAAAAAAATATTTCACATAAATATAGTGAAATTTATGCTTGGGTTTGCTAGTGTATATTATTTAGTTTCACATATATTACGAGTTTGAGTAAATATCTCGGTTTTCAAACAATAGATCGATAAAGTCTGTGCTGAGTTCAGTACCGTTTATTTTTTTATAAAACCATGCCAAAATCCACATTTGAACACTTGGTCAATTGTATAGGGCAGTGTATGCATCCTCGTGTTCTTTCGAACGAGTGTTTTCAATCGTGAAACTTAGTAAAAGTGATATTAGAAAATAAATCTCCTGAATGAACTTAAAAACATACTAAGCCACTAAGGTATTTATGATTGGTTTGCATTCTCAATGTATTTCATTCAGTCTATCATGTATGTATATCATTTTTCAGTGAATTTTGAAGGAAAATATTTTCAACTTGGCATTGTTTTATTTATTTTTTTAATTTGGTCTTTCTGTGAAAAAGTTTTCACATTCCCGCTCTAAAAGGACCTTCCTTGAAATTCACAACAGTCTCGAACCAAATACACAAAGATATGGATTAAAAATCATAATATTAGTTTTCTTGACTATGGTTAAGACTTTTTTTTCTTCTTCTAAACACAGCCCTTCCACCTCTAACACTTATGCCTTTGTTTTGGTAAGAATGTGTCCCTTACTTCTTGACGTCGTTTTAACCTCTGCAACCCTCTCCATCTCATCCCCCCTCATTCCCTTCAACCCCTCTCGTCTCATCCCATGAAGGCACTCGAGGAGAACCAGATTGACATGGATTTGTCTCTGTTTAGCGTCAACATTGTGAAGAGGAGGCAGATGGAGACGATTCTGGTCCAGAAAGATGGATTCTGGATGTACGAGCAGACATTATAATGGAGCAGAGTAGAAGAGTTAAGGTGGGAGTGTAGGGGACGTGAGAAAAGGTCAGTATATTTACAGTTGTTATAGCAAAACATTACTATAGCCAAAATAAATCAAATATTGCTCCGGAAGAAATATAGAGTTTAATTTTCTTCACATGGTAACCAAAAAATAATATTTTTTTTTTAAATATCTTTCAAGGCTGTCCTAGAATTTAATGATGAACTTTTTAAGTGAAGAGAAAAAAGTTATCATCTAATGCCTCTTTACTCAAAAGAGATATTCAAAAACTGTTAATAGCACCTTATGAAGAAAATTTAATTTTATGTTTTTAGCGGAGAAATATTTTATTTATTTTCATCAAAAAAAGTTGTGTTATATAAATTGCAAAAAAAACACCTGCTTTTCTCACGCGTTTCTCACCTTAAATGCTTGTACTCGACAGCTGGAAAAGTTACAAGGTCTAATTTAATGTAGTCATACGTCAATTCATCTGATTTACAACTCTCACTGTTGAAAGATGTAATAATTATAAGTACCTATACAATAACACTAATAATATGGTAAAATCTACGTTGGCCGCAAAAATATGGATGTATTTCCTGAAAGTTTTTTCCTACCAAAATACTATTATAGATATATTGTAAACAATAAAATATTTATTTATTTCCTGTACATGATCTTTAACTCGTCTAACTACCGCATTTCAAGCCTTATTTTCTATTTTGATTCATAATATTCCTTTATCTATTATATATTGTTATTCTATTCCATTTATTTCTAGTTCCACATAAGAGTGAGGCTCTATAGTACAATAGAGAACATGTACTTTATAGGCAGAGTACACGATAAAATTAAACTGTGGTTTTTCTTTAAATTTGCCTCGTGGATGGAAGTATCAGTCTCATGTTGTCTGATTTACCGTACACGGGGAGTTGTGTGTTCTGATCTCCGCCGGGATTATTGAGGCTGGTATTTCTATATATGGTTTCACACCTTTTTCCCCCACGCAAATACAGGTACATTTCCTCGTCCTTCCCCTTCATACAACGTATAGATAGATGGGTATTAAGACACGAAACATGAAAAAGAGAATTTAAATCTAGAATTTAAATTAATCCACACCAGTGTCGGTGGTTTCATGGTCTAATTCATAAACATACCGTATTGCCGAACAAGCGGAGATTAGGGTTCAAATTCCGGTTGGGTGTTTTAAAGGTAGTCTTTTCTAAGAGTCTCTCCTTCCACGAAAATGTGTGTAAACCTACTTTATACTCGACCTTCCTCATCCCTATTGCACTAGCGTAATTAGTACATAGGGGTTTAAGTAAGATGCGATGCTAAAAATAAAAAAGAAAGGATGCGTTATCGACTGAATTAAGTTCCCTCCCTCTCTTCCCTAAAATTCGTGTACTTTTCATCTAAATATAGCCTTTCTTATATCTAAAAACCTTTGAGTGATTATTACATAAGCGTATAACCCAAACGTTTAGTGAGATGCAGGGCTAAGAAAATAATTAAATGCGTAATGCCCAAAAGTTTGGTAAGACGCGTAGCAAAAAAATATATAATTGAAAACCCGCCTCGGTGGCGTAGTTGTCTAACGCGCTTGTCGTGTTGAGCTCGACTGCTGAGAACGGGGAGATCGAGGTTCGAATCTCGGTCGGGTGAACTGGGGGTGGTTTTTCCTAAATGGTTTTCCACTCTCCCTCCACGCAAATGCGGGTTCATTTCCTCTAACTCAACCTTCCCAATTCCTAATACATTAGCGTAATTAGTACTTAAAGCGTATAACACGAACGGGTAGTAAGACGCGGTGCTAAATATTATTATTGAACGCCGAGCGTCATGTTTCTGCGCGCCTTTATTCACATTCACCGCCTTCTAAAGATTCCCGGTGGTTTATGATTTATTGGAGTGATGATGTTATGTTATTTCAAGAACCAGTCTAACCCACGCCACAAAACTTTTATAATCTAAACTAGAGCCGAACACAAACACTGAATTATACACTAGTTCTTCTTCTCTGTTCGTTTCTATCAACTCTAGTAGACACAGAATACTACAAAAATATTTATAAAAATATATAGCATCCATTGGAACTGGTGGAGTGCATTGTAGGAGTAACTTTCTCTGTCTTCTAGGTATTTATATTCCGTCATTTTTAGCCCCCCCCCCCCCTCCTTACCCTCACGAATGTGTTTGCGAATGTTTGTGTTTTATTTCCACTAGAGTTGATAGGAACAAGTGGAGGTGATGAAAAGTGGAATCCGTCATATACAAATGCTCACAGATGGCATTTTTAAAAGAAACATTTCTTTTGGCAGAGGTTTATAAAAAATATATTTCTAGTTTTTTTTTTCTCAAATTTATTTTAATATGATCTGGATTGCAACATCACTAGTTGGTGTGTAGGCTAAAGTATAAATTAAATATATCTTTCCATCATATATAAACTTTGTTTAGTATAGATCTTAGTAACAAAAATTGAACTGCCCCCCAGCGAGGCTTAGAATTAATAGTTAGCCACATTTTGTGGTCAAAAAGAGCAATCTAAATATTAATTATTGCCATATATTCGGATAAATAGCATAACATATAGACATGAACTTACTTACTCTATGGCACTAAAAACTTGAAAGTTAAATGCAGCACTTACGCCACCTATCCATATATTGAGCCAATTATATCCAGTCCACCCCATTACACTCTATCCCTACCTTGAACTAGTTCTATCCAGTCCACCCCATTACATCCTATCCCTATCTTGAGGTAGTTCTATCCAGTACACCTCATTACGCCCTATTCCTGTCTTGAGCTGTCTCTATCAAGTTCACCTCATTACACCCTATCCCTATCTTGAACTAGTTCTATCCAGTCCACCCCATTACATCCTATCCCTATCTTGAGCTAGTTCTATCCGTTCCACTTCATTTATCCCTATCCCTATCTTGGGCTAGTTCTATCCAGTCCACCTCATTAAACCCTATCTCTTTCAGGTACATTCTAATGTTATCCTCCCATCTGAGTCTAGGTCTTCTCAATGGTCTCTTCCAATTGGGTTTGCCAGTCAGTATCTTGAACAAGGTTCTATATTCTCCCATTCGCACTGCATGTCCTGAACATCGTACTCTACGAGACTTGATCATCCCAACAATGTACTGTGATGAGTACAGGGAATGTAACACTTTTCACACTTATAAAGAATTGTTAAAATTATTGTTTTGCATACTATTTAAGTATAACATGAACTCAAGAGAAAAATGAAAGAATATTACTAACATTTCCCTTAGTATTGGATACGTGAACAAAGCCACTAACCTTAAAATACTCTGAATTGTCGGTGAGTGGAAGGTCAAAGTTCGAATCGTATTTGGGTGGATCATACGATGTTTTTTTACGTGTATTTGTTGTTTTTTATTGTGGCCATACAATCGTTTTTCAACGCTGATTAGAATGAAATTCTCTAAACTATCCTCTCCAGTTATAGTCAATAACAAAATGTCGTCACAGATGAAACTTTTTTGTGCGTTTTTTTTAAACAAAGGTTCTTTCCTATTACAAACCCTTACATTTCTGGATTTTTTCTAGCATCGCGTCTGAATCGTTCAGCTTATATACATAAGTACTAACTGTGCTAAAGGATGAAAAAGGATGAATTTGGACGGGAGTGTGTCTGTATTTGCGTGGAGGGGGAGAGTGGAAAACCATTTAGGGAAAAAAACTCCCAGACACACGATCGGGATTCAGACCCTGATCTCTCCATCATCAGTAGTCCAATACATTACGATACTGACTTCTTAAACCATTCAAACCACGTAAGTGGGTTCTTTCAATGGTTTTTTATTTGAGGTATAAGACATGTACTTTTTGAACCTACTGATTATATCAGCACTTAACCTAAAATTAACTTAAAGGGAGAACCCACATTTCAATAGTTACATATCTTCCGGCCAGGATGTGAATCGAACCCGGAACCCTTAGCTTTAAAGCCAGGTACGCTACTGACTGAGTTAAAGATGTCGGACTTCATGGAGTTCAGCCCGAAATACGGCGTTTTCCACTCCATGAGAGTTCCTGTTTGGTATTTGAGAACTACCAGAACTATACAAGTATACATATTTGTGTTCCCCTATCACACAAGGACTCTCTCTACATGCTCCTCTCCACAATTCAAGTGCAGGGTGAGACAAGGACTGATACAAGTTTCTGTCGAAACAGCAACGAACCTTACACATAGACACAGAATACAAGATGAAGAGGACAGTTAAGAACAGGGGGTTTAGGAGCTGTTGAAGTAGGTAAGGGACTTAGAATTGAAGGAGGAAAGAGGGGGAGAAAGAAACTGTGTATCCTTTCCCACTGTTTCTGAACCATTCGTGGTTTAAGATAAAAACACACGTGAAGTGTCACTTGGAAAGAAAAGAAAAAAACTCATTTTCTTTCCACAACCCTAAAACGATGTTTTTTAGTTCGTTCTATTTAAAGATATAGAGAGTTGATACTACAAAGTGTTCTCTATAGAATTCAAGACAGAGGGAAGTTACTTTGATACGTGGGGATTTTTTCCTTCACTCAGAAATGTGTTTATGTTTGTCATGATAAGGGTTACACAGTTCGCCTTCTCATCCATAACACCTAAATTAAGCCGATATCGATTATTTTGATTAAAAGAAATAAATAAACTATGTTTTACATCTAAAATGTTTCAAAGGGCAACAAATGCAATTCTTTCATCAAATCAGGTACAGTCCAATTTTTATAGGAAGAGCCTTATCTTATAGAAACGTTTTTGTACGACGGCCACTTTTGATGGATATAATCAATTACTATAAGAAATCAATAAATATTAATATGTCATAATTGTTGACCACAAAATGTTATAGTCTCTAAAAGGTCTATATAAAAAAAGAGCTTTATCATTAAAGGTCAATTTACGTCACACTATATTTGTAATTTGGCGACCTAGGCCACTCAGATACGGAGATGTACGGTTGTAAGTTAAATAAAAAGTTAGTAAAAGTATATATTATATTTTTTTTAGTTTTTTTAGTGAATGCCACGAGGGTTTGTCTGCTGATTTTCTGCTGACAGTGGCGAATATATAGCCTTCTTTTGAGGTCGAGACACCATGTAAGTGCGGTTCTTCGTTCCAATGATACGATGATGATTATAGGCTGCAGGTAGAAGTATTAGACCCAATTTAAGCTTAATTAATCAGACAATGGCGACCATAATAACAATTTCTCTACAGGAAAATTACCCATTTAACCAGCGTGAATTGAAACCAGGACCTCTTGATAGTAGCCAGTGATTTTATTACATTTATTATTGTTTCCAGCCCATGGCCTGGGCTAGTTTTTTTTATTCAAGCCATATATTTTTCCGCTGCTGTCTTGTTAGGCCTGTCGTAGATTCATACTCCTTATAATCTAACTGATGACTAGGACAGGCACAACATCCAGTCCCCGGCCGTAATTTTATTAATGTGGTAGGGTAAACACATATTTTCATCAATGATAAAATTTTGGCTACGCCGGGAATCGAACGCGGGACTCTTAGCTCAGTAGACAGATGCGCTACCGACTGAACTAAGGGGTCGGATTAGTAGACATGAATGCTAATCACTAAACCAAGAGGTCAGACTTGGCTATACTAAAGAAATACGTATGAGAAAGCTTAAATGTTGAGGAAGTGTACCATAAGAGGCTAAAAAAAAAGTTACTAAATATATTTAGATGTATTCTTTAACCATGATATTTTTATTAAACTGTCACTTAAGGCCGCGTCCAGATTTGGACAGGGCTGAACACGAAAATCCCCTGATGCGACAGGAAAAAACCGACAAAATTTGAGTGGATCTGTGCCGAACAGAAAAACAACGAACACATTTTGTTACAATGTTTTGTTCGGAAAACCGTGTACTCTTGTCGCGAACCTTTTCGCGTTCGTTGTTCTGTTCTAGTCTGGACGGGGCTTTAGACGTATTGTATGCATTATGATAGTTTCCAGGTCAATGTTATCGTCAGTTAATATATGTTTCTTTGATATTGCGTACACCTCTTGCTCATAGAAACTGTTTAGTTCGAGGTTAATAAACATAAACTAAAAGTGAATCATGCACAAAACCGCAATATAATTTGAATTTTAAATTCTCTCTAGTTGACGTGGCCGAGATTCAACCTTCACTCATTCCATTCAACATTCAACAACAATTAATGTACCGTTACTTTGTAACCCACATATAAACTATATATATACATATAAATTACTTTGTCACGACTAACGATTCTGTTACCAGTTCCTGATTTCAAAACTAGACCTATTTTTAGGCTGTTTTTACGAAACATAAAATATAGTTTACATAAAAAAATATTTACATGAGAAGGGATCAAAATGAAATAATAGTACAAATTGGTTAGGAAGGACCTTATCTGATAGGTAGAACTTAGAAGAGTTATTAAAACTTATTTTATCAAGAATCAACTAGCCAAATATGTTTTAGTACGGATATAGCCCCATCTAGATTTCATATACTGAAAAGGGAAAAATTTATTAAGCCAACGTTTCCGGGTTAGATTCCCGTGTCCGTGTCAATTTACAGAATGTAAAGGTTATTTTATATATTCATACACCAAGTCATATTATAACTTTCACTTCTCACTTCTAATCGATATTATCAATATCTATAAAATGTTTTCATTGTTGACCGCCAAAATATATATTTGCCTTTTCTAAAATGTCCTTCGTACTAGAATCCTACTATTTTATAGCGAAAAGTTAAATAATTGGAATAACTTTGACAATAAAGAAAGAGAATCTGAAAAATTTAATTCTTAGTCAGCTCACAATGCTATCATTAGGTAGTCTAACTTTTTACTTATCATGCAACTTAGGTCTTGCTGATTAAAAATGGCTGAGAAATGAAATGTAAATATATAACAAGCGTCTTAAGCCGCACACTAAATCTCAAGCAAATCTTAACATTCAGAATTAAAATGGCATTAAGTATGATATTTTATGATAATTAAAATACAGGTGTATTATACTTGTTGGTGACCTGGTGGTCTAGGGGTAAGGTGTCAGACTTCTATGCTGGCGGCCGGGGTTCAATCCTCGGTCCCGGCAAAGATTTATCTGATTACCAAACCCTTCCTTCACCTCTGACANCCGGCACAGATTTATCTGATTACCAAACCCTTCCTTCACCTCTGACAAGACATCTTGTGAATGTGGGGAATGCCAGGCCTCCACCGTGGTTCGGATTCCACGTTAAACTGTAGGTCCTTCATTTCATCTCACAGTCACCCTACCATTACACATTAGCGTAAGTGCGTATAACCCGAACGGGTAGTAAGACGCGGTGCTAATAATAATATTATACTTGTTTGAATAAACTTATGCTTGGCAACTCATAGGCTTATCCCACAGTAGTAGTATAGTAGTATAGTATTATTGTACAAACCGATCAATCAATTGCTATTTTCTGGTGACGAAGAGATCTGAATTTGACTCCGGGTTTGTCTTACTAAAAGGTGATGTCTTAAATTGGTTTCTACCCTCTCTCTATACATACGCGGATACATTTCATCTAGGCACTCCCTTACTCATCTTTATTCCACAAGGATAAATATGTGGATAGTGTGGACTGGTAACACTAGTTACTGTAAAAATGTATTTATGTTATTATTTAATTGTTTAAAAACTTGTTCCGTCATAAAGGTAGCAGGTACTGGCGTTAAAATTGAGTTTCAGCTCAAACCAAAACAAATATAAATGTGTTTATTTTCTATCACGTGCAAAACTCACATAAAGTCATATTAATGTGAACATTCCAGAGCAAGTGTTGAAAAAAAAAAGTGTTTTCACTATGTACTACCCTATTAATTTAAAAATAAAAAGCAAGAACGTCATCCGACTAAAATTAAGACTCGTATCTGTTGCTGGAGGTTCTACGACGTTAGACTCTCACTATCCTTGGTTTCCGGGTGCATTGGGGTGGTATTACACATATAAGTTAGCAAGATAACTTTCTCGTACTCTCTCCATTCTAATGAAAAGATTAGAGTACATCATTCGCCTCCCTACCTATTAGACCGTCATTAAAAGCTCATTTATTAAGCGTATTATTTAAAAAATATATCAAAAATCACAACCAAATATTTATCAAAAACATCCCAACTCACGTTGAGATTTATAATTGAATTTATTTAAATGTATCTTTATTTAAATGTATCTGTTGTATCTTTAATTTATTTTAAAATACCCGCTTCGGTTGCTGCGTGGACTAAACTGCCGATGATAAGGAGATCAAGTTTTGAATCTCGTTCGGGTCTACTGAGAGTAGTGATTGAACCCCGGCCGCCAGCATAGAAGTCTGACACCTTACCCCTAGACCGCCAGGTCACCCAATATCAACTTAAAGTAGCTTTTAATAAATAACAGGACTTTTAGTGGGGTTTTTTAAGCACCGCGTCTTATTGCCCGTTCAGATTATACACTTATAAACAAGTTCCGCTGATGGTTTTAGAAAATAGGAATGTTATATTAATAGGAAGTGTACCCGCATTTGTGTGGAGGAAGAGTGACAAACCATTTTGGTAAAACCACTGTCAATACACTCGATTGAGACACGAAACTCGATCAGCAGTCTAGTCTGCTGCAAAAGTAGTGCGTTAGACCACGCGACCACCGAAGCGGATGAATTTTACTTCCACGTGACTGTCAAATACACATTTAACTTCTCTAAAGTTTTTGTTTCCTTTATTTATAATATATTCGGAAAGCAAACCAATAGTTTCCAAAATTGGATTTTATAAACAATTTTCTAAAAAAAATATATAGGAACTAGGCTAATAATTTTCGGAGGACTCTCATGCTCTATTTGATTCCACCAGAATATGATCCCGGTTCTCTAAGATGTGTTTAGTGGGCAGCTCTTGGTCTAACAGCATGAACAGCCGTTGGTTCTTAACCTATGCCAAGACCCATTGTTGCACGAACTTGCCTAGCACACATCTGGAACAGCAATATTGCATGCCGGCATAGTTGGAGGGGAAATTTGACGGTTGAAAATACACACATGAGAACTACTATAATGCAATTTGTGGATCGTGTGCAAATGAAACCCTAAAATTACTTGTTTTTTACGTTTAATTTTTTTTTCACCGTGTTTAAATAATCTTCAAAGCTATACACCTTTACTAATTGAGTAGAAATAAGGATAGTAGAGGAAATAAACCCGCATTTGCGTGAGAGGAGAGTGGAAAAACGCTTATAAAAAGAATCTCTAGTCACGGTAGTCAACTAATCATCTAGTGTAGAAGTAACACGAAGTTCAGGCCAAATCTAACGTCCGACTATAAATACAGTTGTATCCTGATTGCAAACAGGACAATGTCCAATGTCCAGATTTCAAACAAGTAAAAGAACAACTCACGGGGACTCCTACGTGAGGGTGGGAACACCGGTTACTGGCAGCACCCACCAGCCACCGGGGCTCTCTTCCTGACCAAGCTCAACCTAACCTAACCTAACCTAGCCTAACATATAAATACTCGTGTGGTTAATTTAGTTAAATTGGGACTGACGAGTTTGAAAGAACGTACGACTGCTAAACCCCCGTGGGCCGCCTCTATTATATAATAAAGGGGGAGGGGGCATAGCAACATGGCGTGTCCGCAATCTGGATTCCTCCCCATACATCAAAAATCTAGTGTTTACAATCAGGACTGTTCGGAATCAGGGGACCACCATAATTACGATACATAATATTACACATAGTACATAGACCCACTCATTTATTTATTTATTTGAGATTAAAAATGACATAAACATTCATTTAAACTCTCTACCCCTAAAAGTTAGAGTTTTGGAAGCTCTCTTTCTTTTTCTTGGATATAAGAGGTAACAAACTATGAACTGTTACACAATATAGGAATGTAAACACGAACATCTATTACTTTTGTCTCCTCTGTAAAAGTTTTAAGTAGAGTAGAATACGATATGAACTTGGAAGTTTTAAATAATATAGTCTGCATAAGATACAACCTATGCTCGAAACAGAAGACGTATCGAAGTATGGTTTTATAGTGATTAAATTGAAAGAAGTGGTTAGTTTAACAGTATTATTTCAATTTTTCAATATAATTTTTAATTTATTTTTTAATATCATTAAATGAAACTGGTCTCAATTCCACTGTGTTTAAAAAAAATAGAATACAGAAAACTTCCCGATGCTATATCTGATTTGAATTGTATCATCTACCTGAGTTAGGTGTTATCTGAAGGGTGAGACCGACTCCTAAATTCCAAATCGGTGGCTCAGGATTTTTTTTACAGCCTGAAAGTGATTTTTTATTCCATCTTTTAACAAATTCTGGAGACTTTACCTTAAAGTTTCACTATCTTCAAACTTATTTTTACCATTGATCATTATTTATCAATATACAATGTTACAATTACACTAAAATATATCAAAAATGTATATTAAACCTTTTTTTTTAATAAAAGCTACTTCTTACTAAACTGATCGGAACCCTACTGCCATAGTAATAGCATTATCTCAAATATAATTGAATGAGTTTCCTTACCATAACATCGAGTCACAATACCGCCCTGTAATTAGAGGAAGAGATGATTTCAACCCTTTCATCCCTTACATTTCCAGGACGTAGTTAGGGTTGAAACCATCCTTTGGCACCGAGTAAAAACAATGAACAGTATCACTAATAGCTCCGGACCAACCCCTCAACATTAACACGTGCACCGGCGACTCGAGGAGGGTGGTTAGGGGTGATCACTTTCTGCATAGCCACTCGTCCAAATTGTAGGCTAATGGAAGTTTAAGTTTTAATAATGACAAGTGAAAGGAATTAAGAATATAACAATGGAACAATCTCGTAGATGCGCTACAAGAAACCGATGAAACTGACGAGTCTATTTCATAAAACACGTCACGATTCATTTAAGGATTGTACGTCATGCTAACAACAACGGGATTGTTTCAAAACGTAATTAAAATTAATGTTCTGTGTAATGAATGATTATTACTCACCTAACTTTTTTTTTATTCATTTGATATGTACAACAATGAATGACCTTTTATCTCTAAAAGGATAGTAAGAGGTTTCGTATAGAAGAGTGGGATCTGAATGAAGGACTCGTGAGTGGAACTCGATTCTCACTACCGATTGTACTAAAGAGTAGTATCGCACAGCTAAAAGCCAATAGATCTCTAATTAACATTTTATACCAGTCAGCGTTTCCTTCTACTCAAGATGGGAACGTAGATAACGCGAGTAAAGGGCAGGGTTTTTTTTGTAAGTTTTTATAGAAAAACGTTTCTTTGACCCAAATATATAAAATATTGTTCCAGTAGAAACATAGTTTATTTTTATTCACATGGTGATATCAACAATTGTTGAATATCTGTCATGAGCATAGCGGGATTATATTATATATTTTTTTTAATAAAAAAAATGTTTTCATGAAATTTCGGGTCACCCTTGACATATATGCAACAACTGTTAAGTTAAAGTAAATTATTAATGTATGGATAGGCTGAAATTTAGTAAAACTAGTAGGATTATGCGAGTAGGCATTTTTAACTTTGTCATGTTTGAATGAAAACCAGTTTTTTTTTCTTTTTTAGAGTTTGAGTAGTATAGAGCTATCTTTGTAAAACAAATATTTCAAGTTGAATATCTCTGTAAGAGATCCATGCCTAAACCATGAATAAGTACAAATATAATTTTTTTAGAGTTACACATTTCTCTGAAAAAATGTATAATAACGTAGATTTGAATTTTCAAATAAATTTGATATAGTTGTACATTTTTTAACAATACAAAAATAAATTTAGAAGGACTCTTATTTGCTATAAAATTTTGTCCTGAAATTGAATAAAATTAATTAAACCAGAGATTTTCNAAAAAAAAAAAAAAAACGAACATTCCAAGCAGCTACTAAAACTCAACTCGAATTAAAGTTTTCGAGTACTCACACAGCCCTAATAACGAGACATTCATATGAGGTGTACACAAAAAAATATTTTAATCTTGTAGAGAAATATTAATAAACAACACTCGGTACATCCGATCGAGATTCTAACCCCGAGCTTCTTGTCACTAAAATACTAGACTAGATGTGGCTGACATTCAATCCACGTGTCCACCAATACGGCTATGTACAATTAATAGTTCCATCATTTCCACGCAATAAAGAAATAGTAGGTTTAGTATTTTAAAACATGTATACATCCCAGCGGTCTAGTTTTAAATAAAACATTAGCGCGTGTTTATGAAAACAGACCTATTCACGTATAGCGTGTGTTAGTGATATCTCGGGAAGGTTGGCAGTTTGCAAGGCGTGCCAGTGGCATCAGGTGCCACCCGATGGACCCGGCTGATTCTATTGTGTGCAGATATTATTACTACGACCTCACTCCACGCGTCCGGCCCAGGTGTTTTAACGCCTGCAATGCAATATTATTACCCCATTATAATTACAGTGGTGGGCACTGGGTTGTGAACTAAATTCCTCTTGAAAAACTTGCCCTTCTCTTGCTACGAGTTAAGGAGCCGGACGGTTTGTTTTTATATCATTCGCTTTAATTTATATAATCCAAAGATTGGTGTGCTTTTTAAACTTCATGAGACATTAACCATCTACTTAGATATGTTTATCTTTTCGTGCACTTTCTTTTTTTTTAACTAAACATGAAAATATAAACTATAGATATTTTTATTTGAGGTATTTAATGTTCACTTTCTAAACCAAATGATTACATCAGGACAGGACTAACTTAAATCTGGAAAGGACAGCACCCAGCACCCCAGCCATTAATTCATCACTATGAAAGGGAACTTCAATTTCACTAATGTATAATGTTGGTTCATGGCATGAATATAATCCAAGAATCTTAGCTCAGTAGGTAGATACGTTACCGACTGAGCCTATCTGTTTAACTTAAGCATTTTAAACATATGTCTAGGTGTCTAGGCACTTAATCAAAAGTCTTCTGCAGCGAGAAAGATATGTAAAACGTTGTGTCTTTTAAGAGTTGCCAAACCATCTCTAAATTACTTTGGTTCTGATCTTGGTGAGGTCTAAGTTTCATCTTCACGTGTCACGAAACGCGGGTAAAATATGCGAACCAACCGGCATCCACTTCAAATCTGCTTCTACACGTTAATAATCACAAACTACATTTAGTGCCTTTGGAAACGGTTTTAACTATATAAATAATACTTGGACCACCAATTCCCTAGTTTCAAGTTTATTTTCAATAAAATAGCTTGAATGTTATCTCTTTACTTTATTATTATTATTATTATTATTATTATTATTATTATTAGCACCGCGTCTTACTACCCCTTCGGGTTATACGCACTTACGCTAATGTCTGATGGTAGAGTGATTGTGAGATGAAATGGAGGACCTACAGTTTAACGTGAAATCCGAACCACGGTGGAGGCCTGGCATTTCCCACATTCACAAAATGTCTTGTCAGAGGTGAAGGAAGGGCTTAGTAATCAGACAAATCTGTGCCGGGACCGAGGATTGAACCCGGGACCCCCAGCACAGAAGTCCGACATCTTACCCCTAGACCACCAGGTCGCCTTTTACTTAATTATCTACAATATGTTAACATGATTATTAAATATAATCTTAGCTGCAAGTCTTTCTAAAATTACTATGACGTTTTGTACTGCGTGACCACCGGTGTGGTTTTATGTAAATGTTAAATCCTTCTTCAGTATTAAGCCAATCCCCACTTCGTCTTATTACGTCAAATGAATGTTAGATACTTCACATAATTATAATATAAAGAGGTGTTTACTATTACTAGTACTTTTAGAGCCTAGATTTATTTATAATATTATATTACTTTACACGAATACCCATTTATAAGAGTAAAACTTTCATATATTATTATTATTATTAGCACCGCGTCTTACTATCCGTTCGGGTTCTACGCACTTACGCTAATGTGTAATGGCAGGGTGATTGTGAGATGAAATGAATGACCTACAGTTTAACGTGGAATCCGAACCACGGTGGAGACCTGGCATTCCTCACATTCACAAGATGTCTTGTCAGAGGTGAAGGAAGGGTTTGGTAATCAGATAAATATTTGCCGGGACCGGGGATTGAACCCCGGCCGCCAGCATAGAAGTCTGACACCTTACCCCTAGACCACCAGGTCACCCAACTTTCATATAAATCTGGAAGATTCATACGTCAGTTTATGTAATCTGAAGCTGTCACTTTTTAAAGATATAATCAATATCTATAAAGTAACATAAATAATAAGAAAAATGTAATCAAATTTTGCCCCATAAACCACTTTAGTTTTGGACTGGCCAGTTGATTACTGAGATATCGGGTTTCGAATCTTGTCGGGTCTATTGATGGTGCTTTTTCCTAAATGGTTCCCCCTCTCCTTCCACGCAAATGCGGGTATATTACCTGTAAAAAACTTCCCTCCTCATCCTTACCCCATTATAGTATGATTATTAAATATATCTATATCTGAACAGGTAGTAAGACACAGTGGTAAAAAAAAACAAGAAAGTATAGTACTTAAAACCAAATACACATTCTACAAAAGAGTTATAGAGAAAAGATGTAGATCATATCCAAAGAGTAGTACCCAAAGTTACGTGTGAAAGAAAAAAACTAATTCTCCTCCTTCACGTGGAGTGTGTGAAAGTCCACACATGCGCCGGTACCAGGTAAACTATCACAAAGTGCTGACATCACAAACTAAACAATAACAGGGTTTTTCTGCAGCTTTAACAATTTCCTCTGACCTCTATAACACAGACGTAGTAAGGATAAACACCGTAACTACCAGAGAGAAAATAATTCTTATCTAACAAGACGTAGAACATTGTCTCTAGAAACTTTAAGAAAAAATTCCTCAAATATTACAAAGTAAAATTGAATGTAGAAAAAATGTTAAGTAGAAATTATTTTGAGACGGGTATTATGTGAAATACGAGTTATCTAATAAAATATCGGGATTTGGATATAGTCTCTTTCCTCTTTTGTGGTTGAAATGAAGTGTCCTGACAAAATTTCCACCTTCACCCCTACGAAGTTTATAATAGTCATTGTTTGCACGTAGTTGTTATCTTTCAGGGTGAGATAACACATTGAGTTGGAAGTTAAGGGGGAGGGGAGCTTGGGGAGAAGGGAAGGAGAGGCATTTAAAACACAAATACACCAAGAATGTTGCACAATATTGATTAATTCAAGGTTGGAGTAGGAATTAGTACCTAATGTCACACGATCTATGATATATTTCGATTTTCATATAAGATCATTTTATAAAATAAAATAAAATCAAATCAATATCAATAATATTTTAATATATTTTTAATATTGTGATGTATCTAGACGTTTTACGTGATCCCAAGCTTATGAGTTTTTCAATTCTGTATGTCCCAAAGTATGTATGTCTGTATATCTGTTTCTGGGTTTCTGGGAATGGATAAGTAATTGTATGATTGATTTTTGCTCAAACTAAATGTTTAGAAGTGTTAGATCATACCTAGATCTGCAAAGGGGATTTAAGTTCTAGCTCCGAGAGTAAAAGTTACTTGTGACTTTTGAAAATTTGTGATTTTTCATCAATTTTTTTAAGATTTTGTTCAATATTGTTAAATGTGGATTGTTTAGCGTGATAAATAAAATATACAATATTAGTTTCCTGAAGACTGTGTTTTTAAAATTATATTTTTTGTATAAACGGTTCTAATACCAATGTTTCACCTGATTATATAATATGTTTTTGTGACAAAAACTTATTTAAGTGCAATTTACTGTTTACATTTTTTTATACCGTAATCTACTATGAGAGAAAGTACGTACGATCATGACGTCCATTTATTTTATCATACCCGCCTCGGTGGCGTAGTTGGCTAACGCGCTTGTCGTGTTGAGCTCGGCTGCTGAGGATGGGGAGATCGAGGTTCGAATCTCGGTCGGGTGAACTGGGGTTGGTTTTTCCTAAATGGTTTTCCACTCTTCCTCCACGCAAATGCGGGTTCACTTCCTCTAATTCAACCTTCCCAATTCCTAATCCATTAGAGTAATTAGTACTTAAAGCGTATAACCCGAACGGGTAGTAAGACGCGGTGCTAAATATTAAATTAAATTAAATTAAATATTTTACCATATTGCTATTTGCAGACGCGTAGAAGCTTACTCTTATTTGTGAAAAAAAATCTGAAATTACACAAACAGTACCGACTCAAGAATAGGTTGGCCTACAAAACCTAAATGTGACGTGTCTCAAAACTTTGTGCGCATTATTCACACCTTTAGGTGCTGGATGTTTGAAAAAAAAAAAGTGTCATGAATATCGCAAGAAAATAATCCGAAAGGGATTCATCCGTAATAAAATTCAAAGAATAACGAAACGACTCCTCACTCCCATCACTTAAAGAGCTTGCCAAAGCTTTGAACATTCATACGAGAACATGTTTACAACTCTCGATGATGGGTTAGTAGGAGAATAGAAGAAGGATACAAATGAAAAAAGTACCCATTCCTCTATCAACTCTACTTATTCTAAAAAAAAAAGAAAAAAAAGCTTACGTAGAGATGAACATTCAGGAAAACAAGTGAACCAAATAACGCTACAAGACCCCAAAGTTATCTGACAATTTCTTGAAAGATTGGTATCGTCTTCAAGTTCCTTGACAATAACAACCAGTTGAGTGTTGCTTTTCTAGTAATCTTAACACCCACGGGTGTTCAACGACAACGACAAAAAAAATTGGTGGAGACACTGTTGTTAAGAAAAGAACCAAAATTGCGAGAGACTGAAAAGAAGTGGGCTCTTATTGTGATGGTGCGCTCAAGGTATATATGTTTGAGTTGTGTTACAAATACTAAGTGCTAAAAGTTGGTGATGTAAAACCAGTGATTTGATACAGTACGGTGACGCTTTGGACACATACAGCTCCAACGCAACAGTGAACTAAGCAACATAAATTTGAATAATTTATAGAAAGAGCCTCATGAATCAATTTGTACTTATCTAAAATTAATTATTAGACTACTGTTTTTATTTATATTTGATATAATTTATTTCGATTAAGTTGCGAGTGTAGGGAACGTGGTCTAGGAGCGATATTTTTGCAGTTTAAATATAACTACTTTTTTTGGTCAAAATAAATAAAATATCACTCCAGTAGAAACATAAGAGTTATTATACTTTCTCCAGGCGGTTATATCAATATGGCATGAGCAAAGCGGCATTAGATGAGAAAAAAAATTAAATTATGAGAACAAATTGTCGTTAAATCAAAGGGCACACTTGACAGATATTCAAGAACTTTTGATTACACCGTGGGAAGAAAATTAAACCAATTGTTTCTACCGGAGAAATATTTGATTTATTTTGACCAAAATATGTTTCGATATAGCAAATGCAAAATTACTTCCCTTACTCCACGTTCCATACACTCCCACCTAAAATAGACTACTTTTTATCATAACATCAAAAAACAAAAAACAAAAAAACACTACCTAATGTTGACACATGTCAGTGTTGCATGTAAGTTTTCTTTCCACTGTGTGACAAAGCCACCTTCACCCCCTTCCCGCCGATATAAACCCCTACCATCCATCCCAACTGATCGACGCGGCGAGGCGTTCCAAAGGAGCTCACGGAAGAAAAGACTTCTTGTCAGTAAGATAGCAAAAGTGTCGCACCTTAACATGACCGAAACCTTCCGAGTGATGACGGAATTAGCCGACACTCGCGCCGACAACCGTGAAAATAATGGTAACAATAAGAATTGGCAGAGAAAATTGGTCATTTTATCGCGCCCTTCCTTTAAATACCTTCGAGTGTTGTGAATAGTCTGTGTATGTGTGTGTGTGATGAAAAGATTGCAAGAAGAAGCAAGTAGTTTATGGGGGTGAAGCAGAGAATAAAAAGAAGCATTGAAAGAAACAACATTCTTATGACAAACAACCTCTCAAAACATTACGACGAGGAATCTACCTACTTTTTTTTAGGTGTTAAAAGCCACTAGGTCACAAAATAAAATAGATAATGTATGAAGGAACACGCCTCGATGGCGTAATTAGCTAACGCGCTAGTTTCGTGTTGAGCTAAATTGCCTAGAACGGGGAAAATCAAGGTTAAAATCTTGCTCGGGTGAACTGGGGGTGGTTTTTCCTAAATGGCTTTTTATTCTCCCTCAACGCAAATGCGGGTTCACTTCCTCTATATTTAACCTTCCTAACTCCTAGCCCATTAGCGTAATTAGTACTTAGCCTTATAGCCTAAACGGGTCGTAAGACGTGATGCTAAGTATTATAGTATGTATGAAGGAAACACCCTCCCCGGTGGTCACAGGGTCTTGTGTATCAGGCTCACCAATATACCGGATAAAAGTTGACTCAGCTGGGTGCACTTTAGGAGGTTATCTATTTGTGATTTATCAGTGTGACTGTCCCGTTCTCTCTCCACACTTATGGATGCAATTTTAAATTATTTTCCTTCAAAATTAAACTATTATTAAATATTCTGTTTAAAGACGTTTTTAAAAATATTAAAACTAGTTATTCTTTAAATTAGGTTCATCAAACTGCTACACTTAATGACAAATATTTCTATATTTCTATAATTGTAACTCTTTTAAAGATTAATATATCGAATCCTTATTTTAAACACGTATTTATATACAACCACGCTTCAAAAACTTTTTATAAATAAATGACTGGCTACGATAACTTTAACCTTTACTGACGGTTAAATTTATCCACAAACTCTTCCACATTCATCTCCCCTAGAATTAGACTATATTTTGATACATTAACAATAATTAATATCAATTTAAATTATGTTTCGACTTTTATTATTATTATTATTATTATTATGTGTTCAGTCTTAGAACTTCTTCATCACCATGTCTGCCCAGATGATCTTCTAAAGTCTTCTCCAGCCCACACATTTCAGAGCTTTCCAGGTATTTATTTTTCATCTTCCTGAGAGTCCAAGTTTCTGCTCTAAATGTAGCGTTTCATCCACAGTCCAAAACCAATTATAATTATTATAATTATTATTATTATTATTATTATAAGGTGGATGAATATGATTTTATTTAAATAGTTTCTAATTGTCATCAGAAAAGAGTTATTGTGAATGTTGTTATTATTATTATTATTATTATTATTATTATTATTATTATTATTATTAGCACCGCGTCTTACTACCCGTTCGGGTTATACTCACTTACGCTAATGTATAATGGTAGGGTGATTGTGAGATGGAATGGAGGACCTACAGTTTAACGTGGAATCAGAACCACGGTGGAGGCCTGGCATTCCCCACATTATTGTGAATGTTGTAGTATTGAATTAAATAGTTTCTAAGTGTCAGTATCTTGAGTCAGAATGTTCAAAAATTGTACAGACTTAGACTCCCGTGTTCAATTAATTGAAGAAATTTCACACACCGTACTACACCTGTACTCCCCCTCACTCACAACAACAAAAAACTAAATTTTGATCATACATCAATTCGAACCAAAGATTAATTGCTTATTTAATTTTTAAAAAAAAGTTTGACTCTTAAAACTAGGCTTAGTTGGGACCATTGCTTTATACACAATATTCAGTTTCCTTGCATCAGCTATGTTTTTTTTTGAACGCTTATGTTACCTTTATGGCCCACGTATATATATTAAATATTCACGACTTACGAATAAATAATAAAAAGGAGTCGTGAAAAATAAAAAGCTTGTATGGAAGATGAGAAGAAGTTTCCCAATTTAAACGCCATGCATATTTGAAGAGGTTGGCCAGTGATGACACACAAACAGACAAAAAAACAGTTGTAAACGAACAGAGGGAACAATCAAACTTTTAATAAGCCGTGGACTGCACGACGTTTGTTTGCGTTATGGATTGTGGGGGAGGACTGTTGCCAACAGCCGAATCAGCGCACTAAAAGTTACTAAGTAACTGTTGTTTAAAAATATATATATATTAACATCCTGGCTTGATACATTTTCAGGATATACGCATATGTGCTAACTACACTAATGTATTAGAGATTATGTAGGTTTAATTTAATGTGTGTAGAAAGAGTGAAAAAATATTTAGGAAAACCACCTTCAATACACCCATCCAGAACTCGATCCCCAATCTTCCCGCTACCGAAAGTCTTGTACAGCGGTTCCCAACGTGGGGTAAGCGAGAATATTTTAATAATGGCGGAAAGATACAAAAAAAAAAAACAATCAAATTTATGAAATTAACTCAACGATGTGGAGAGGGTCGGTGCAGTTTTTTTTTTATATATTTGACCTTAAATAGTTTTTTTATAATAGTTAATAAGTTAATAAATAAATTAAATGTGTTGGGCACATTTCATGGAAATGCCAAGGGGTACGCAGGCGAAAAAAGGTTGGAAGCTGCTGGTCTAGACTCCTATTGCGAGAGTGAAGCCTTAGACGATGCGGTTACCGAAGAAGGCTTCTCTTTCCATACAAGACGTATCTTACTACCCATCCTGGCTAAAAAAATGTTTAGCTTATTTATCCAGGAGCTCAGTAATTTAATGTCCCCATTCGATATTTTTGTAGGATTGGTAAACAAGCATCTAGCTAACCTTCAAGTCCACCCGAAAGACTTCTCCCTTACATCCAATCAAATAATTGCCTCTGCCGTCACATAGGGGGGGGGGGGG
>CABFVX010002079.1:51996-71788 GCA_902151425.1 Timema shepardi | reverse complement strand
AGCCCAGGCTATTGAAAGAGTGTAGCCATAGATAACAACCTATCGAAGCGGGTTGTATTAAAAGTATTAGCTCAATATACGCTAATTAGATAATTCAAACAATGTTATTGAACCCCATTGATAGGGAACCGTTGCTAGAAACTATGTTATGGAAAGAAATGTTATCACGTGGAAAAAAACGCTTAATAATCCAGCGAGGCACTAGGGACATTTAGCTACGCTAAGCTGGCATTGTTCCTCAGTGAGAAAGATAACTCCAAGGAAAAGGGGTTGGAGGCTGCAATTAAAAGCTGGTGAATAAAACAGCTGTAATTCCAAACCAGAGCGTTCTCATAGCTTGTAAGCTCTCCTTTCAAGGTTTTTCCCCCTTCTCTTATATACCCCTCAAAAACTCTCCTAAATCATTTGCTGTTATAAACCACTATTTGGTGGTACACTTCAAGCACTCCCCATAGTCATATGCTACTAAAAACCACTAGCTGGTAGTACACCACAAACATACTCCATATGTATTTGCTACTAAAAACCACTAGCTGGTAGTACACCACAAACATACTTCATATGTATTTGCTACTAAAAACCACTAGCTGGTAGTACACCACAAACATACTCCATATGTATTTGCTACTAAAAACCACTAGCAGGTAGTACACCTCAAACATACTTCATATGTATTTGCTACTAAAAACCACTAGCAGGTAGTACACCTCAAACATACTCCATATGTATTTGCTACTAAAAACCACTAGCTGGTAGTACACCTCAAACATACTTCATATGTATTTGCTACTAAAAACCACTAGCTGGTAGTACACCTCAAACATACTCCATATGTATTTGCTACTAAAAACCACTAGCTGGTAGTACACCTCAAACATACTTCATATGTATTTGCTACTAAAAACCACTAGCTAGTAGTACACCTCAAACACACTTGATATTTATTTGCTGCTAAAGACTACTAGCTGGTAGTACACCTCAAACACACTCCATATGTATTTGCTACTAAAAACCACTAGCTGGTAGTACACCTCAAACACATTTCATATGTATTTGCTACTAAAAACCACTAGCTGGTAGTACACCTCAAACACATTTCATATGTATTTGCTACTAAAAACCACTAGCTAGTAGTACACCTCAAACACACTTGATATTTATTTGCTGCTAAAGACTACTATATGGTAGTACACCTCAAACACACTTCATATTTATTTGCTGCTAAAGAATACTATATGGTAGTACACCACAAACACATTTCATATTCATTTTTCGCTAAATACCATTATCTGGTAATACACCTCAAACCCACTTCAAATTCATTTGCTGCTAAAGATCAATATATGCTAGTACATCTCAAAACCACTCCATACTCATTTGTTGTTTGATATCACCATCTGGTAGTACACTTTGAACCAGGAAAACATGTACTTTCTGAACCCACTTATTATATCAGCACACGACTTATAAATTATATGTAGACGAGACCAAGCACGTAGTCCCCGGCCATTAATCCATCACTTTGAAAGGGGAAATCCACATTTAACCAATAATAAATTGTTCGCCCATGTCGGGAATCAAGTCCAGACTCCCTTAACTCATTAGTAATAGACGCTACGGACTGAGATAAGGTGTAATACTTCTCCTTGTATTAATAGATAAGTCCACACAGAGAGCTTTCTTAGCATTTATTTATTTAAATGTTATGATCTGGCGAAGTTAAGGTGTGACACCTTTTCTTTTACCTAAACAGATAATTAATTTATAATTATTTACAATTTAAAATAAGTAGCTTAAGGAACAAAAACAGTTATAGAACAGATATTAAAAAATAAAGATTAAAAATATCAAACTAAATCAACCAAACTCACAATCACTAGCTGATAAATTTCAACAAGTTTTATCTCATTCATACATCATATTATTAACTATCCTAATAAATTATTAATGTGAAAAGAATTGTTTAAACTTATATCACTACACACAATTAACTTTATAAAAACTATACACACACATCTGCCTATTTCAATTTAATAAAAATGTAAGACAAAAGCTCAAAGCTAAGTTCTTATTTTATAGATTTAGTATTATTATACAAGATGTACGAATATTAAAGTATAGTTAAACAAAACTGAAAATTTTATTTTATTAACTTGCTACCATACTTATAACCTTTTTAAAAAATATTTTGAATGTAATTATTCTACATTAAACACATTCCTGCCAAATCGTAATTGAGAGGTTCAGGACAAAAACATTATAGCCCTTTATATATATATATATATTGAATATATAATATATATATAGTGAATATATAATATATATAGTTAATATATAATATATATATAGTGAATATATAATATATGAAGTGAATATATAATATATATATATAGTGAATATATAATATATATATATATAGTGAATATATAATATATATAGTGAATATATAATATATATATAGTGAATATATAATTATATATATAGTGAATATATAATATATGTATATAGTGAATATATGATATATATATAGTGAATATATAATATATATAGTGAATATATTATATATATATAGTGAATATATAATATATATAGTGAATATATAATATATATAGTGAATATATAATATATGTATATAGTGAATATATGATATATATATAGTGAATATATAATATATATAGTGAATATATGATATATATATAGTGAATATATAATATATATAGTGAATATATGATATATATAGTGAATATATAATATATATAGTGAATATATAATATATATATAGTGAATATATAATATATATAGTGAATATATAATATATATAGTGAATATATATAATATATATAGTGAATATATGATATATATATTCACTATTTAAACGTCTATAAAAACCTGTAATTTAGCTTTAAGAAACAAACAAAATATTCCTCAATATTATCAATGCTTAAGGTGCTAAATAATAAAAACAGCTTACAGTTCAAGAATTAGGCTTGCAGAAGTCACCGCTAAAACACTCTTTCATAAATTGAGGGTTATCATGTTTTTGCTCCGAACCCTTCTATTTCGTGATTCATATTTAGTAACATAAATGTATTTTAGATTATTATTATTATAAATCACTAATTCGATGGAAAGGGACAATTCATACAGTAAATATCCACCTTACACCGAAACGTAGAGCATTATATTTTAACACAAGGTGGTAATTTGGATACCAACCATTCATGCCGTATACTTTTATTATTGAATCTCATACAAGCGGTAATATTTACCAAACAATGGCTCGCAATGGCTTCCGCGCACCCCTTAAAAGTGTCGGCCTGGCATTTCACCATTAATTACCCACCCTAAGAGTACAATGTGACTAGTAATTTAGCGCCGAGGGCGGGCTGGCACCCCGACCTACCCCTCCCCCTCCATCCCCTACCTGCAATAAACCTCAATACATCCAACCAAGCTACGTATTACACAGATTTCTTAATACCGCTGTCTTATGACTGGCCTTCTTCTGGCGTAATTTAAAAACTGCTTAGGTATGCAACGAAGAAATAGAAGAAGCACATAAATCTCAAAGGTAATAAAGATGAATAATTTCGTAAAGAATTTTACGTTGGAGTATTCCTCCGAAAAAAAAAATGTAAATTTGCCAAAGTAGAATAGTTAACATAAATAAATGTAAGAGTTTGGATGTATAGCTAGCTATATGTGAGAGATCTACAGTTAAATCAATTTTCATAGAATAGGCCTTTTGGAAAATAAATACTGTTTTGTAGCAAAAATTGATAACATTTTACTATATTATAAGTTTGATTTTATAGATAGGTATATTAATAATATATCAAAAGTGATGGCTACATATGACATTACTTGACATAAGGCTACGTGAAAGAAGATGCAACTTGTCTGGCTGAACTTTGAACTAGGTTGTATGTATGTCGGGTATAATTTAATATTTCATTCAAATAAGATTGAATTTTAAAATTATTCACATAAAAAAACTGTCATTCAAATGGAAATAATAATGACCATTACAGATGATCTTCAAATCAGGTAACATTATAAACACTTTAAATAAATAAAAATTGTTTTAGACATGTGTTTTTGAGAAATGTCAACAACAAAGTATATGATAAAAATGTTTGAATTTAATTTTTTTATATCGATTTTAAATATCTAAATACATACTAGCCCCGCGCTGAGGCAAACAATTATTCATAAATATAGTAGAGCTACGATAATTCAAGTTGAGAAGGTCCGGTCTCATCGTGAATCATCAAAAACTTGAACTACGCGGAACAGTTGGAAAAAATAAAAATACTTTCATGTTTTTTAGTTTAAAAAATACTTAAATTATATTTTAAAATTAAATAAATCAAATCCGCTGCAGTGGTCGAATACTCTTAAAACAAGCATATCAAACTTTTTTTTTCATATAAACGTCGAGAAAAAACAACATTTTGGAATGTGATATTTGAGGATTTGACGTAACTTGGAGAATCCTGGAATTTGAGGCTGGTGTAACAAATTAGGTTACTCTTTCTTCGACGTGGATCAGCTCAAAAGAACTGCTGAATTTGCGCTCCAAATAAGTGCCATGTTTTGCAGTACGTACGTATGTAAACAGTAGAAATGAAACCAAAACCCTTAGGTATATGAGCTTGTATACACATTTTGTCAACTATTATAAAAAATACCTAGGCATAAGATTAAAAACCCACCACTAATGCTATTCTTGGAAATAAAAACTTTCAAACTTTTGGTAAAAAATATGCTATCTTATTTATCTAATCTCATTTAACTTATAATGTTATATTTTTTATAATGATATAAATAAGCTGTCTTATTTTTAACCACCGCATCTTACTACCAGTTCAGGTTATACGCATTTTTAGGCCTACTAATTATGCTAATGTGCTAGGGGTGTGGAAGGTTGAATTTAGAGGAAGTGTACTTGTTTTTGCGTGGAAGGAGAGTGGAAAACTTTTTTTAAATAAAACCTTTAGCGCACCCGACCGGAATCTTTTTTCCAATATCTCTGTCATTGGCAGTCTACGTAGTCTAACACGAGAGTGGCGCCTTAGAACGTGTGACCACCGAAGCCGGTGCTGGTCTCATTGTTTTATCTTAGGAGTCACTTTTATTTTTGTAATAGTAAGATGCTAAGATTGAATTAGTTTCATTTTTTTTATTACAATACATATTTTTTATGTACTCCCCTCAGTATTTTTAATGGTCAGTGTGACCCTTAGGATGAAACTAGTTTGACACGCTTGATCTCTTTCAATACACAGGAATGTCGATAACGGGGAAATTGGGGGTTTGAATCCAGTTCGGGTGTACCAAGTGTAAATTTTATTAAATGTTTTTCCACTATCCTTCCACGCAAATATTGGTACACTTTCTGTAAATTCAACTTTCTTCACCCTCAACACATTATATTAATTAGTACATTATGTGGAAACCCATACGAGTAGTAAGAGGTAGTGTTAACAAAACTAATAAAAAAATATTTCGTAAATATAAATATATACATAGATTTAGAGGAATTTGAAATAAAATATCAAACTATTTTTCTTAAAAACCTTTTATCGTTGTTTTGCCGCGCGGCCGCACATGGTTCAAAATATGTAACATTTTTTCTTCTTGGTGTATCATTACCTCAATCTGTCGAAACTAGAAATATCAAAACTATACTGTGTCTGTAAATTAATGGCGATGTGGCTATAATAACTGAATTATGTGCAAAATTCGGCGCGGATAAATCTACAATAAAAAAAGAGATTACGCAAATAAATTGGCACATTGTTCGTTGTTATTCTCAGTTAAAACGAAATAAAAATTTAAAAAACAAAGCTACTTGTGTACGGACTAGGGTAATTATGGTACGGAGAGGGGGAGAGAAGAAACAAGGGGAAGAAAGAATTAAGATGTAAGCCGTTAGAATTAATGCATATAAAAAGCGAGAAAACCTTCTTGCTGCTGTCGCAATAAAAGTACGGCATGAACGCGGCTATTATTTAAATACCACCGCCATCAGAACAATACGGAACATGAAATGGAAGAGTAGGTGTAACAACGGAGAGGTATAAAAATAATATAGTCATAAAGTAGATTAAAATATCAGTGATATTTAAGTTTTTGGAATGTTATACATACGAGTAGTTTGGTAATTACATTATTTTATTTAGGATTATATTATTTTGTCTTGTAAATTTGTGACTTTTAAACGCATTTAATGAAATCATCACATAGATAGGATCTTACAATTTTTTTAAAACAACATAAATGTACCAACAATTTTTTACTTATATTGCAAATTCATTTTTTTAATGCTATTTAATATTATAGCATCTTGTACTATTTTGAGTACCTACTCAAATTACAAAATTATAGAGTAAAATATGCCACAGGGTTTGAAAGAGAATTAAAAAAATTTGAAGACCAGGTGACCTTTTCGCTCGGTTTATTCCTTATTATGAACTTAGATTGACCGCGCCTTAATACCGTTCATCAACTTAATTGGAAATAAGCCAATGAAGCACGGTGATTTTAAATAGTGAAGAAGATTCTAGAAACTTCTAGAAGCTTCTTTATTTCTCTCTACTGTAAGTTATGTCAACAAACCAGTGCTCCACAGGGAAGGTAAACCAATTGATTGTCTTTTACTTGCTTACTATTTACAAAATTACAAACCAAAATCTACCTCTTAGATTATCACTAATACTAGGTCAAATGTGCAATGTTAAACATATCACTTAAGTTAAAACTATTGCCATAATTAATCCACGTCGATGAAAGTATTTCAAACATTTCGGCTGTTGTTGTGAAAGCCCTTTTTTGGGATGGATTTCGTTAGTTTGAGATTTAAAAAAATATATATATATATAAACAAATAAGATATTCAACATAAAACATTAAAGCAATATATATTTGTGTGTGTGTTAAGAACGAGAGAGACGATAAATTATTGAAACGTTGAGAAATGTGGTAGAATTTGAGAGAAAGCGACAGGAGGGGGGGGGAGAAAAGGCATACGATAGGGTCTAAGAGACTTTCAACACAAGAACAAAACGTACAAGATTTTCATTAACGTCGCCTTTAGGTAAATTTATACATTGTAATTTCCTTTTAAAGCGTGGGATGTGGGTAAAAGTTGAAAAGCATGCGGGGGGAGAGGGGGTGGGTGGAAGGGTAACCGCCGCCGCTATTCTTCACGTGTATGACATCAACTTAGTACGTATGTAACCCTTTAACTACAACCCCCTTCCTTGCGCTAGGGTTAGCATGGAAATAATACAGAACTTATTTAAGGTAGAAACTGCCTTTAACTTTTCAATGGAATATATTAAGGTGTGGCAGAAGGGAGCACAAGTATTTTTACAGTTTTTACAGCATTACATTTTTTTGGCCAAAATAAATCAAATATCTCTCCATTAGAGACATTGAGTTTAGTTTTCTGCAGATGCTAAAATCAACAGATCTTGAATATTTGTCAAGGGTGTCCTGGAATTTTGTCGAAACTTTTTAAATAAAAAGAAAAAGTTTTGACAAAATTCCAGAACACTTTTGACAAATATTTAAGATCTCTATACCAGAATTTAATATTGTAATATCAACAAAGAGTGTGATTGAAAAATGTAATTTTCATTTATATAGATTATTTTTTAAACATAGCCATTCAATAAAATTTAACAATAGGGAAACAAAATGTCTTAATCTCATTCTAAAGTAAATAACGTCTAATTTATTTATTTTTAAATTCTTATGATAGAAACAAAGGTATTTGAAGAAGTAGAAAATTAGATTATGTACGACGTTTTAAAGCGTTTCAATACATTATTTAGAAATAAACTTGGCAACATATTAAAGCTTTTTTAATGTAAATAACAGACCGCACTAGTGGACACTTAGATAAAGTTGACGTACTCGTCTTGTCCGGTATTCTGGTGATGAGTAGGTCGGAGTTCGAATACCAGCCGGATGATGGGAGATCATTGTTTTTCGTTCTATCTACCATTCAGACACGAGTAGTTCTATCCTTCCAATAATATTTACCTCCCTCATACCTGACTTGAGAGTTTAATGAATGACAATAGCTAAAAAAAAACACATAAAAAGACAATACATTAACTTAATTTCAACGTTATTACAGTGAAATACGCCGATAAATGTTTTTACTGTACTTAAAGTGTTTTTCAACCTAACCCTTCGTGACAATTCATAGCGAAATCTCTTCCATTACAGCTCGTATCATCTCCCCCTCCATCCCCCACCNCCCCCCCCCCCAAGTATTGTCTTACAGGGCGCGCAATTAAGATTTGATTACGACACCACCACCTACTACTAGCACGCCCGTACTTAAACAGCACAACATTGCCAAAATGATTTATTCTTACGGAAAGCTTCTCCGTTACAACGATTACTTTTAATTTGACTTATTTATTCCAATCCCCTCCCCAAACGCTCTGGTATGCCTCCTGTAGGAGGGAGGTTTATGTCTTTCTACCGCCGCTTAGAGGGAAGGAGGAGGTGTGGTAGCTTTGTGCTCGGGGATCTGTGACGTAATACACATCCCGTTAGGTAAACCCTTTAGGGAAGGTATGCACACACTCTTTTATTTAACAGGGTGGCCACAAAATCTCGGAAATATAATTCTCTTGACTTTTCCCTAATCCAAAAATCAAAATTTCTCTGACTAAAACCCATTTCAAGGTTTATAAAGATGTATAAAAATATCAAAAATACTCAAATTGTTATAATTATATATTTTAAATACACTTAAACTAAATAAGTAAAATATTGTTTAATGGGATGCAACTGAGACCATTTTCTTTCTTAGATAGCTAAATATATCATTTTTCCTTAATCAACGATGAAACTCCCTTACACTTCCCTGATTTTCTTGGCAGTTTTAAATTCCTTGCATTTTCCCGGTTCTCCTTGGTTGTGGTGACCTTGATTTATGTTTAGAATTGATTCTGAAGCATCTACTTCGTTAGGGTTTTTAATTATTTATTTTTAATTCGTCTTGATTTGGTTGAATAGTTTGATTGTGTTCAGCTATGACACTAATCGTAGCACAAATCAAAATTTCAGTGCATCGTAGAAAATGTTCTTCACATTATATGGCATATGCGTATTCACAAAAATATATACTCCACTACTCCTGAAAGGTAACAGTCATGCCTTGACGGGTTACACTAAAGCCATAATGAAAACATGCAAGGCAAGAATGCTACCTTTCAGGGTAAACTGAGTGTACATATTATGTAGTAGAATTCAGTCAAGAAGAACATTTTAGTAAATGCTAACATCTATTTATTTTTGGATCAACATTGATATTATTTTACTATATTGGTAGTTTTATTTTATAGGTATATACATCAAAAGTGAGTTGGGAATAACATTATTTGTCGTAAAATATGTTAAAGTTGCTTTAATAACTTAAATAACCGTCAAAAAAAGTTTACAAGTATCAGAATCAAATTAGATAGGCCTATTATATATATATATATATATATATATATATATATATATATATATAGAGAGAGAGAGAGAGAGATTAAACTTATCCTTTATCTTCTGCCTACTCTTTATAAGCTATAAAAAGAAGGAAGAAATTAATTTATAAATTGCTACAATAGATGTGTTAGTAAATCAAGTATAATATATTCTAATTAAAAACATATCAAGGTTACCTGCATCAGTGGTCACATGGTCTAAGGAATCACTTTTGCAAAATAGTGCTGATTGCTGATGATGTGGAGGTTAGGGTTCAAATACCGTGTGGGTGTCTTTAAGGTGATATTCTCCTCGATTGATTCCCCCTCTTCATCCACGCGAATCCAGATACGTTTACTTTATATTACAAATTTCTCATAAATATTCCATGAGTGTAAATTTGAGCACGGGAAAAAAAAATTTATAAACGAAATGAGAATAGCTTGTTTGTAAGTCTTCTTCGTATGAATTCTATGATCTTGGATGGGCTTGTGATATGATCTCTAAAGGTAAACAAAAGGATGCAGGGTTTATGACCTGCTGGTGCCAACATTATAACCTGATACGTGAGGGTGGCTGTGTCTCTTGAGGTGACAATAAGATGGTGTGTATGGACCAGCAATGGAGGTACCCTCATGGCAGACACACAGTAGATCATGATTTCATCAACACCTGCATCATCAGACGTTCATTCATGTCTGAAGAGGATTTTCACCACATAATGAATAAAACAAAAAAAATTATTCAATGAATATAACCCTACATCGATGAGCACGTGGCTCATATACAGTCTATTTTCATAGGAAGGAACTCTTCTGACGGCTGGAAGATCTACATTCACGTATTTCTTTACGGCAAAGGTGGGCAGCATATTTTTTTAAATGTAGCCACAAGTGTGGTGAATGAGAAATTAAATTCGCCACACCATATACCAATTGAGAAATTAGTTTGTGCAATCTAACTTTTAAAAAAAGAACACACACTGTTCAAGGGCCCCCATGTGAGTTTTATAATTTGGGGGTGGAATGAAACCCCACCTGCCGGGGGTATGGCCCCCTTCCCTCTTCGAAAGGAAATTTTAGGCATTTAACCTTGTGAAAGGGAATGTTATAGCAGCATCTGCACGTAATTCTGAGCTAACTATATAAATTTCACGAGCCAATTTTTGCAACAACAAAAATGTTTCTGAAAAATTAACAAAAAATAGAATTTATTTGTATCTGAACCTATTAAAAAGAAACACATATTTCACATGTTTACTAAACTTAACAAAATGAAAATAAAGCTGTTGAATATGGAATGGGAGGAAATCTACATCTTATAATTTTTATCTCTGTTAACCCGGATATTGATGATTCAAAGTTGTTAATAGTAAATTGCAGCCAAATCCCAAAAACACTATTTTATTTTTTTCATAAGAATGAACAAAAATAAAATTAAAAATTGTTCAAATTAAAAATGTAAATGCAAAAATTTGACAATACTCTCGCTACCAGTTACAACCAGCACAAACCGTTAGGAAAAAGTTTGTTTTACTGTCAGTGTTGTCAAACTCAAATTCACCACAATTTCACGGCCAATTCGCCACTTGTGTCAATTGGCGACAGGGTTGCCTGCACCGTCCATGTTATCCGCAACTCTTACTTTTCATAGATGATATAACATTCTTATAAAATATATCTCATAATATATTAGAATTTTATCATCGTTTGTCACAAAAGTGTTTGTAACTTTGAAGAATGTTTTATATGTTGTTAAGTTTTTTTGATTTAACAGTTGACATTCAATGAGCTGAACCGGTGGGCATGAGTTAAGGTGTCAGTCTCATTTGATCTGTATTGTTGATGATGGGGAATTAGGGCTTGAATTCTGACCAGGTGCAGTAAGATGATATTTGTAAATTAATAGTTTCCACTTTCCATTAAAACATACGCCTTCCTCCCCAATATTTAAAATATGAAGTTAGTCCGGATGAGCAGTAGGACGTGAGCACTTAATTGCTTACTCATTATACTGTATTTGGAGCCTGAAGTGTCATTGCCACATGTACAAAAATACCACCCCCTCTTCCTATCTTGAGCTAGTTCTATTCTGTCCTCACCATTACATATTAATCCTATCTTGAGCTTGTTCAATCAAGTACGCCTCATTACATCATACCTCTTTCAGGAACATTATAATGTTATCCTCCCATATGCGTCTAGGTCTTCCCATTGGGTATTACAATCGATACCTTGAGCACTGTTCTGGATTATCCTTTTCGTGCTGCATATCCTGTTCACCGTAATCTGCTGGACTGAAACTATTATAACACTGTCTTGTGATGAGTACAGCGTGTGATAACTCATCATTACATGACCTCCCCCGCTCTCCAGTAGCTTCATCCTATTATGGACCAAACCTTTTCCTTAGCACCTTGTTTTGGAACATCCTAAATTTGTTTTTGTCATGTAAGGTAAGAGACCATGTTTCACACCCATAGAGAAGAAAACCGGTACAGTGATTGTGTTGTATATTCTTGGTTTCACATTCATTGCCAGGGGATGAGAGGTTAACATCGTACTAACCGAGTAATAACATGCATTTCCTGGCTGTATTATTTTCCTAATTTCAACTCTAATGTTTTTATTGTTAGTTAAAATTGTACCTAAATACTTAAACAAAATATTCATGGATTAAAAAAGCTGCAATGGGTGAATCGAAAATAAAATATGGGTTTTCACCTAAGATATTAGGAATGATTAAGGTAAAATTTAGAGGAAATGTGCCCACACATACTTGAAGTGAGAGTGAGAAAACATTTAGTAAAAACCACACACATCACACTCTGCTCCTGATTCTAATACCGACCTACCCATCGTCGATAAACTAGACTACAGTAGGATTTTTCTGAGTTTTGTTGGAAGAAACATTTAGAAAACTTGATTAAAATCCTATTCCAAAGAGAGAGAAAGAATTCAGAGAAATGTTTACTGTATTTATTATGTTTGTAAATCTCTTATTTCGTTCTGTAAGTTAAAAATAACATAGTTTTATCTTCCACCTCATTCTTATCACTCAAAGAAACAGATTTTTACTTTCTTTTTTTCACCCTTATATATCAAGGACACGAAAATTAGCTTTCCTTCTGATCTGATCTTTTTCATTATTCAACCAATCTCTTTTCTTTCCTTTTTTTCCTCTCCCCGCCTCCTAATAATCAGGGGAAGGAGAAATCCAAGAAATACTTGTTCGATTTCCCGCCAGCTAAGACGTCAAATGAAAACTTTGTGTGTTCATTGTTTTGCCTCATTTCTTCAATTTCCTCTCTATTAATCTTCTAGACTCATCTCACCCCTCTCATCCTTCTAAATCTTACCGTCTATCGCCTCACCCTTACCCTATCTGTACTTGCACGATCACAGGACTAATATTATCACCCCCTTTAAGAAAAACAAAAGCCAAAGAAAAGGGAAAATTCTGTTTTGTAGGGTGATTCAACAAGTTGTCATTCTAACGTAGAGAATCGACCCACTTTTGATATGTTTTAGCTTATGCCAGTTTTTTAAAATACAGTACCAAGGACAATACATTGATTTTGAATTAAAATAAAGTTTTATCAAAAATTAAAAAGGTTTTATAGCATGAAGTATGGATATCATTACTTTATTATTGTTAGGTGTTTTGTCTTACAAAAGGTCCATTCCTTTTGTAATTTAACTTAGACCGCCAATTTGCTCTATCCTCCACCTTCTCCTCTTTTACTCCCAGAATTTTCCTCTTTTCTTCAATCATCTAATATCTGATCCTCCTTCTTCCTAGACTGCTTTTCCCCTCAACCCTGCCTTCAATGACGTCGTGCAGAAGACAGTTCCTCCTAAGGATGTGTCCAATCCAGTTTGATTTGTACACATCCAAAAGGGTTCTCTTCTCACCCACTCTTCTTATAACTTCTTCATCCTCCTGTCTAGTCATATGATCTTCTCAAATCTTCTCCAACACCATATTTCAAAGCTCCCCAAGTATTTATTATTATTATTATTATTATTATTATTATCACCACGTCTTACTACCCGTTCGGGTTATACGCACTTACGCTAATGTGTAATGGTAGGGTGATTGTGAGATGAAATGGAGGACCTACAGTTTAACGTGTAATCCGAACCACGGTGGAGGCCTGGCATTCCCCACATTCACAAGATGTCTTGTCAGAGGCCCAAAAACTTATTTACCATATTCCTGAGAGTCCAAGCTTCTGCTCCATATAGCTCCAAATGTAGCATTTAATCAGACATTACGTACTTCACAATACTATATTCTTTTAGTAGATAAAAATAAAACTTATTTAATTTTACAATTCCGTTTAAAACTCTAATACTACAATTAGATTTTTAAATAAATTAAAGCTAAAACTACTT
The DNA here is from genome assembly GCA_902151425.1 of Timema shepardi. Taxonomy (NCBI): domain Eukaryota; kingdom Metazoa; phylum Arthropoda; class Insecta; order Phasmatodea; family Timematidae; genus Timema; species Timema shepardi. Next base: position 57,893 of record CABFVX010002079.1, on the reverse strand, counting down.
TACCAGTTATAAATATCTCTCAACTACCCTTGTCAGTGAGCACAAGCGCAAAGACGTCAACTTCGCCTGATATGATTTACTGGTGACGTGGAGGTATGAATTTGAATCCCGGCCTGGTGTACTGAAGGCTGTTTGTCTTAAAAGGCTCACTCCACGCAAAATGCTGTTACATTTCCTCTAAATTATATTTTTAGTCCTTCTATATTTTACTAGTGTTTATAAGTGCTGTTAGTTTTTTCAGTAAATAATAAACACACAAATAATAAAAAAAATAGAATATCTTCTTCTTAGGTCAGTGTGTAGTGAACGAGAGTTAAGGGCAGTGTTTTTGGATTTTTTTTATATCAAAACTTTTTTGGCTAAAATAAATCAAATATTGCTACAGTATAAACATATTGTTTAATTATTTTCACGTAATGAAACCAACAACTGTTGAATATCTGTCATGAGCTTAACGGTATTAAATTAGAACATATTAAATTAAGAGAAAAATTTGTCATTAAATTCCAGGACACCCTTGAAATTCAAGAACTGTTGAGGTCACAATGGGAAAAAATTGAACTCCATGTTTTATATATTATGGCCTAAAAAATATTTTCTTATAAAAACTGGAAAAAAACGCCTTTTCTCGCGCTTCACTTAAACCCCCACCTTAAATAATATAACTAATCAAATGCATTAGCTTAAATATATTTGTATATTTCTAATTAACAGGATAAATTAAAATCTAACTAACACTACTCACCATACTTAGACTTGCTTTACAACCTGTGTCTAACAGAAAAAGCAACTTTTAAGTGAAAAAAACCCCCAAGAGGCAGTGAATCGTCTTTAAACAGGAATTATTCACACTTTCAGAACCAGTGGAGCGAACAATTGTAGACTATACTAACACCCTCCCCCCACCTATTATACCACCCTACTTTACTATCCTTTAACACCCCCTACCCAACATTCAGGAGCTACGCCTGCATTTTAATTAACTGTTGCAAACAACACACCACCCCTCACCATCCCCTTAAAATGATTCGTTAAATCACTGTATCTCAACCCCTCGTATTCATGTGAAAAAGACACACTTCTATTTGTCTGAACAAGAGTTCCGTATTTTCTTTACTTCAATAAACAATCCGCATTTCGGTTTAGATTGTTGTTTGAGATGAGCTTGAAATGGAAAGGGCGGGAAGGGATTTTTTTTTTCAATCTCTTACCCCCCATCCCTCTTCCTCCTATTGCCCTTTTCACGGGTTTTCTTTACAGACAACTTGAGAAGGTTTGTATAAATCCTTTGTAGTTAGTGATCTGTTTGATGGCGCTCAGAATATATGGAATTCATAAGCTTGAGGGGAAGATGCACACATTTATACATACATATATAAATACATGTATCTCTATATAGTGACTCGCTTTGCTCGTTGGGGGCTCCACCCCCAAACCCCGAGTACGTTTTCTTTGCAAGTGGATGTAAACTAATGTAATTCCAGAGCCGTTTTTTGATAGGTCTTACCGTTTAGCCACAAGAGACTTCTAAAGAAAGGTCCGTACCGACTTTAAAGTTGCTCAAATAATTTGAAAATATATTTATCTCTTTACTTTTTGGAATTTTCCAGTTGGTTACAGGCTAAAAGCTACAAGTTTGCCAAATTTCAAGTTTCTAGCTCATCTGGAAGTGGGTAAACATTAATGTCAGCGAGTCAGTCAGCCGTGTGGCTTAATAATAGTATAGTAATATAATATATCTGAAAACGATGGTAACGAAGTGACTTAAGGTCGGATAGATGGGTGATATTGATTGATACAGAATGTTATAATGCTAAGAATGGTTTATAAAAATCATGTGTGTTAGAAGAGGATTTATCAAACAATATATTTTAGAATGTATCCTAACCATATTTGTGTTTTTAGATGTGCAGTGTCTAAAGTAAAATACTATTTGTGTCCTGTTTTTTTAAATAATAAGATTCTTTTGACGCTAGTGTTGGTTGTTTAGTGTAATGTATTATGGTATATTTACACATATGTATATATATATATATACGTTTATATATGCATGTACACAATTACATATGCATTGATACATATATATATACATACATTCATACATACATACAGAGAGACGCGTCTTATTACCCGTCTGGGCTAGTCACATATTATTATAACTTTATCCGGTAGGGATGAGGAAGGTATAATTTAAAAGAAATGTATTCCGAAGGGGGACCGTTTAGGGTAAAATAAACACTATCAAGTCTGAGTACACCCTATCGGGATTTGAGCCCCGATATCTTTCGTCACCGTAAATCCAGCCCAACACGAAAGTGATGCGTTAGACCGTGCGATCATCGATGTGAGTAGTAATTTTTAATCGAAGTGTTATTAATTGAATAAAGTACCATATAAACTTCAACCCACTCGTGTATAGTCGCTATCAAACCCTTAGTGATGAGGAAAAGGCACGAACCTAAAAATTTACTTGGGGAGCGGTGCGGGGGTGGAAGGGCGCATACAAGGCAGCAAAGCTATTATTTCAATACTATTTATAGTTTTTGGTAATTTTGAGGTAACTTTTATCGTGTGTACAGATATAATGTTGGAAGAAGGTCTTTAATTTCCTCCAATACAGTCGGCACATATTCAGTTCACTATTTCAGTGGTATTCAACCCGAGGTATGTGACGACATCTTAAGAGGTACTTCCAAATTAAAAAATTCATATGTATATACATATATTATGTTTATCATTTAAAAATTATTACTTAATACTTTATTTTGGCTGTGCATAGCTTGCATTATGCACCAACCACTTTGGTAGTATCAAGTTTATATCACCATGTGAAGAAATTTAAATTATATGTTTCTACTGGGGAAATATTTGATTTATTTTGACCAAAAATGTGTTTTTATATAAAACTGCCAATAAACTTACTCGCATCCCCTAATCTCCCACCTTAAGATAAATTATATCTGTGGTTACATCTACAATAAAGATTGAATACCTCTTGTCTGTTTATGATTCTATTTCAAATTATTTTAAAATTATAAGATTATTTTTTGTTTTTTAGGAGATACATAAATACCCCGCTCTCCTCCCCTCTGGTGCGCCCCTGACTAGAGAGCTAATATGAAGGAAGATATATATTATACCTTCTCATATCTCGGAGCACTTTGATGTCCTGAGAGAACCGAGCTGACTAGTGTCTCCTATTCTACATCACTGACTCACTCACAAATAATCCATACTAATTTGTCCGTACATTTACTGCCAAACCACTCAGCCCGTCAGCCACTGGGCTTTGTTTCACCGGTTTCAGGGTAACAACCCGTCACACGACAAAATCCCTTCGCTCGAGATCCGTATTTAGAATTTTATATAAGTTTACAGACTAATATTCAAAGGAAGGTCTCTTCTCTGAACGGCTATAAAAGTCACTGCATCTACTTTTACGTGATCTTATTCGGTGGACAGATGGTATAAGGCACCACTCTCACCATACGCTAGACTGCCGATGATGGGAAGATCGGGGTTCTAATCCTGGTTGGGTGAACTGAGGGTAGTTTTCCACCATCTCTCCACGAAAAAATGTGGGTGCACTTTCTCTAAATTAAACCTTACTAATTCCTAGTCAATTAGCGTGATTAGTACATGTGCGTATATCCCGAACGGGTAGTAAGACGTGTTGCTGGTTAAAAAAAATGAATACTTTTACGAACTCAAACATCAAGTCATATGATCTGCAGCTGTCACTTTATGTTTGGCATTTTGTTTGTATTTTTGTCCATCTACTCAACCACATGTTACTAAAAAACTTTCAAATGTGTTGACCGATTTTAACGAAATTTGGCAGGTACATTATTTTAACTTAGGACGAGTAGCTTTTGCGCATGATTTATCAATACGGCTATCCATTTCACTATGGCAGCCTCTTTAACTGTTTTTTTATTTAATAGCTCATAATTTATTTGACTTTAAAATTCTAATTAATTGATTTAATACCTAAGACATATTTTTATTTATATCTACATAAATTGTGAGACTGAGGTCCTAAACTACGTGAATAACGGTTAATTCATATTAATATGATGTTCTATTGAATAAAGAATTCATTTTTTTTCTTCTGAAAAATTGATGCCAAAGAAAAATATCAACTTCAAATCCAAGGCGAAATTATAGAAAATATTTCAACTTGAAAGCCAAAGAGAAATTTAAGACTATAGTAACGATAATAACATAGATGGAGCGAGGTCTACTGTTAACAGAACTACTAGCTATAAAAGTTCACATTAAATACCTAAAACAAAAAATAGAATAAAAAAATTGATTACACAGAAATAAAAAAAAGCCATTACTTGATCATTTGCGAGTTGTACGATTTTTCCCTCGCGACCTACGGTTGAAGAGAGCACTTTGACAGTGGCGACAGTAGAAGCATCAGCAGGCGTCTCTCCGGCAGAATTCACCCGCTCTCTCGCTACAGTTTTTGTCAGGACACATTGCGGTGCGACTCAATCAAAAGAAATAATTAATTTATCAGTGCCTAATGAAGTCTTAATGAATAGTGAAAGCACCCCTCCACCCCGTCCTCGATCCACCCTACCTCTCCTACAAAACCCGAGTCGTGTGGAGAGCAGCGAAAAGCACCCAAACGCTGGCAGAGGGGATGACTTCAACCCTAGCCTCTGGGGTTCATAAGGGCGCAAGTCAACAATTGGGGGTGGTTTAATTGATTTTAATACTCTCCTTGAATTTCTAGATACAGACGTTTCAACAGCTACTACAGTCGGATGTGTGTAGTTTACTGTCAAATTTATCTGACACATTGGAAAGTTACTATATCTACTTTAACTTATTATTACAAGTCATGTGATATACAGCTGTCACTTTTGATAGATATTATCAAAACCTATAAAACAACATAAATAATATAGTACAATATTATTAATGTTAACTGCAAAATTAAAGTATATGTTTGTATTTTTTTAAAGGCCCTTCCTATGAAAATTGTACTATATGAATAACTTTTTAAAGTATGTCTGATAGTTAACATTAACAGTAGATATTTAGCTTAGAATCATTACTATTGACGTCATCAATGAGAAGTGACATTAAAAACATGGTTTGTTTTTTGTGTGTACATTAAAGTGAATATAATGATCTTAATAAGCACCAGGTAAAATTTATTCCCATGAATATCCATGAAGGCCCGTAACAATCTTTTATCCGAACCAATCCACTGAATCACTTGTACATTTTTAGCAATAACATGACGAAGCCATACATCAATACTAAACTACAGTATTTAAGACATGATCAAGGATCAAACCAAGTACTTATTTATAACTTTTGTACATCCTCCCGAGACCAGTCAATTTGAAGAATTGGTGTAAGATTGTGTTCTTTCTTCTGAATTGTGTATGTGTTTATTTTAATTTTGTAAACCATGTTTTGTTCTCTTTTTTTGTTTAAAACACGCTTTGTGTCAGGTTTGTAGCGAATAAGAGCTCCGGATTATAGTGAACTCCGAATAGCTATTTGCCTTCGATTGATGTCACCAGACAAAATTTGGACCAGTGTATCTTTTTGATGCGATGGAACAACGTCACAAGCACAAATTGATATTTTAGAAAACACTTTTTGGAACCACGGAAACTGTTTCACATTGAAATGGAAATAAAACAAAATAAATAAAATACCAATCAATATAGTAACATTATTTAGGGCTAATATTCTTTGGACTTATAAAATTACTTGAATCCTTTTTGCAAATAATTAGTTCGATCCGACAAATGAACAGCCATTTCCCATCGTCTTTTTCTCTTTTGTTAACATTTTTTTTTTCACGGTCAAAACACAATAGGACAAGAGAGTTGAATTAATAAATACATTAATGCACCCCCATACCC
>CABFVX010002079.1:28885-51980 GCA_902151425.1 Timema shepardi | reverse complement strand
CCCCCCTACCCCCCCCCCCCCTTTTGCCACTGCCTTCCTCACAATATATTTACCGCCCATAATAGCCAACGCCCAAAGTTTTTTTCAGTCTATTTCCCTTCTGTAGTATTTTTTTGGTATGATTTCTAGTAGAAAGAATTCTGTTAAGTGTTAAAAAAAACTCCTTTTTGGTTTAAAAAAAAAGTTTGTAAAATACAAATATTGGCTCATTTACCTCGGTATTGTTTCTCAGACAAACAATGATTTGCAGAAAAGTTTGTTTGTTTATTCCGTAATTAAAGTTAGCTTTAAAAACTAGTTAAGTAATAACACGAATAAAGCCACGCAATAGAAACAAAAGGAAGCGAACTTAATTAAGGACGATGTTACGGTGTTTAATGGCAGGTTTTAAAGTTACTTTATAACAATGACAAGCTTTTACCATTTTATAAACCGAAAGTGCTAGCTTAGCACCAGCACATTTAGCCCGGAAGGTAAGATGTTCAAATCTAGGTCGGGTGCGTTAGTTGAAGACCTACACACTGCGTCACAAATACATAGCCTTTGTGCTGAAATTAAAAAAGTATTACAAGTATTTTGGAAATATTATATACGGTCTAAAAAATTGCTAAATATTACTTTGAAAAACCAACTGATAAGCCAAATGTCTTACGTATTTGATTAGGGAGTCATCATAAAATTTAATACGACAAAAATAATGCTTAATTCATAAAAAGGGGTGAGGTGAGGAATAACTTCCCGCCTATTTTAATTTTTTGCTAAATTAAATGGAAATATTTGACTTTCATTTATTATACGTTCTCAATTTGCTAATTAGCTCTATGTTTTTAATATATCAGTTGAATGTTCAAAATGTACCAATGGCGAATAAACATAGGTTTATAATTAATATAAGATTAATATATCCTTGATTTTCATTTTATGTTAAAGTTTTAAACTATTTAAATAAATATTTTACCGACTTCTTTGACACAGTTTTTTCCTTCAAGTTTTATGTTTAGAATGATATATTAAAAGACTGAAAATTTGTAAAGTTATATTAGTTTTCATTTATGAAATGTCATTGTGCTCCATAAAATTCCCTCTTTCACATGTGACATTTAACAAAATAATAATGAAAAAGTCAGCATTATGATCAGACATTAAAACGAAATTTTGACTGTCATTTGGAAAATGTGAATGCAGTAACTAATTACTTATTTGCCTTTCACGTGCAAAAAAAAAAAAGTAATCTTGTTAATTGTCGAAGCTATAATATAGGCAAGTGACATTTAGTAAAAAGACCTGTGAGATATTAATGAAACAATTAGATATTAGTGGCTACTTTTTTTTTTTAGGAACAAACAAAAATATAAAGTCACGACCTATGTACAATATCTGCAATGCGACACTTTAAATATTTCAGGTCATTTTCAAAATTAGTTTATAAGTTTTCAACTGCTCTTACCGATATTCTTGATATTTTTCTTTGCACCACGTCTTACTAGCCGTTAGGGCTATACGCGTTATATACTAATTACTCTAATGTGTAAGGGATTAGGAAGATTGAATTTATAGGCAGTGTTCCCGCATTTTCGTGGAGTCATAGTGCACAACAATTTAGGGAAAACCAATCTCAGTACACCCGACCTTTCAGTCATCGCCAGTCTAATCTATTTTGAGTGTGGCGTCTTAAACCATGAGACCACCTAAACGGGTGGATAGTTTTTATGTTATATAGAACATAATTTTCACAAAAACGCCAAGCTTAAATTTGTAATCACGAAGAAAATCCTGGGTTGCATTTTAATTTTATTAATTTTTTCATTAAAACATGTCTTGTTACAAGAACATGGGACCTACTGATTATAGATTATCGCATGATAAATATATTCTAAATAACATCAGTAGGAACGCGGACAAAATTTAAGGGTCATCTAGCCTGGTTTTCTGCAGATAAATAAGTCGGGTTTTGAATCTCAGATGATTTTACTTATGGTGGTTTTTAAATAAATGTTATCTACCTCTATGCAAATGTGGATGAATTTTATCTATAGTATATCTTCCTGATTTATAAAGTACTATCGTATTTAAATATGATATAATAGGTAGTAAGATGTGATAATGAAAAAAATCTATAAATCTCAGTTGTATTTGAACACACAGTGTACTCAGAGCTATTTTAAAAGTTATGCGAGTGTTTGCGAACTAAAGCTCTTATCCAAGGCAGTATTTACTTTATATTTAATTTTTAATAGGGAAAAATATATAGTTAAAAAAATGGATTCATATCCATATACGAGAGAGTATCAAAGCTTAAAATATAGTGAAGAAAACCGGCAACTAGGATTATCATTACATTTTATTCGTGGGATTAAACTAAACATTAAAAAGCTCTACCCATAATATATACTCATATTAATATAAAATAAGCCTAAGGTATTTCCTTTTTTTTCTTAGTATCATCTGCCATTTTTCTAAAGATTAAAAAATGTAGCGAATATCAAGAATCAATCTCCGCTAATATTTTGAGAGCCACGTGGAAAAGAACTCATCAAATTCTTTAGAGATGAAAAAATTACTTTTTAGTACAGTTTTTTTTATTATGATTTTCTTTCTCTTCAATCTTTGAAAGCATACCCTCCCCTCCTTTTTTTCTCTCTGTACTGGAACCGGATGAACGGAAGTGCTGTTTTATACGTAACTAGTGTTGATTCCACCCCACTTACCAGCTTTTTTTTTTTTTCATTTCGCAAGGAACTAAATTAAGATTCTTCTAATAAACAAATATTTTGTAGCTTCATCTCCTTTTTTTTTAAAGATGGAGATCTTATTATTTTTAAGAAATGTTTTCTTTTCTTTTTTACATTTTCCTTCTTAGTTAATCAGGAAGTAAGAGATGCGATATCCTGGATGGTGCAATAAAACGGAATTAATTTTTTAAATCAATTTTTTTATATCAACAAAGTAATCATGGAGATTCAATGGTTTGTATTATTTTAACTATAAAAGGGGCGATATTTAACAGATTGATGAGCATCTTTAATTTAGGTAGGTACCCAACGCGGTGGTAAAGTTATCTAAAGCATTAGTTTCTATTGCATTTGATCACCGCTGGTGAAGAGGTTTTGGGTTCAAATCTTACCATAGTGTACTGAGAAAGCCTGCTCTCATATGATTTTTTCCCCACTATCTATACCTTCTTGCTAATGCGGATGCATTCCTTACCCTCAATCAAACAACTTTCTTTGGAGGGGAAATAGAGCCGTCGCTCCAGTGTCAATTGTGGCATTTAAAGGAACTCTTGAAGGTATGTTAAAATACCTTTATCGGAAAAATTGGTAGGCGTGTACTGTCGGTACATAAAGTTCGTGTTAAATACCTCAAATAATTTCTTTTAAATTAATTTTTAGGTAAATGTTGTATTTAACGAGCAGTGAATTATTATGTCTAACACATTAGATCATTCGTTGATGTTTCTGCTCTTTAAGATAAAGCCTCCACGTTCGATTACCGGCATTGAAAAATGTTTATTAAAATTGGGAATTTACATTTCACTAAGATGAATTGTCAGTTGGAGGACAAAGCATTGTTTGTTTATCTTCTGGAATTAAGTTGGTTTGTAAGATATGTGTCGATATGATTAGTATGTTAAGAAAATGCACGTTGAATAGGCTACATCAAATAATTAACAAATAATAATATTTATATTAAATTTTTTTAAAGTATTTAGTTATGTTCAAACTTATTAATAAAAATTTAATAAGTGAAACTATAAACGTTGTAAGAAAATCAAATTAATATTCACAGAGTGGGATCACTGAACCGATATTATTAATAAAATATGGCATTTTGAGTCAATTAAAGTTGAGAATCGAACACTGGGCTACCAAGCTAGGATCAGGCTTTCCAACTTATTGTCTGAATTTACTGGTTTAATAAGCTCCAAATGTTCTAACACAGAATTACAAGGCCGATTCCGCTAGTTTCAAAGAGCAACAATGACAATTTAACGCATCAGAATCCAATTGTCTCTACTCATTGAGTCCACCCTTCACCCACCGGGGGCACCTATGCACCCCCCAGTCATCCCAAGAGGCAAGAGAGGGGGAAATAAGGGGTAAAAGAAACGCGAATAAGAAAAAAAAAGAAGAAGGGAACGGAAAGAAGGGGAGGAGAAGCAATTTGATCCGGGGAATTGTCTGTTACGTTGGGAGCCGCGCAGAAAGAAACAAGTGAAGGTTTATATTCATATTAGGCCTCCTACAATTCCGTGGTGGATAGTCCGTTTCACGAAAAAAAAACACTATTTGTATGCACTTCTATAATATTGCCTAAGATAATTTAACTTGTTTGATAAAATTATATAACCATTTTTAAACATATTACAAGTGAATATTTGACTAAAAAAATATTATTACTTGATTTGACCAAACCCTAGCATATTCAGAGGGAATTAAAATAATCATAAGATATTACAAATAAAAATGACTTACGATCTTATGTTTTAAAGGTGAACCAAATTATGTATTTTCTTGGGTATCTATTTTTTTGTAACCCCGAGTGTGGCGCTACGTCTGCCTTTATCGAACAAAAGCAGCAGCGGGAACATTGCACGAGACCCATATAGACCCCCGCCTACCCCCACCGATGTCTTCAAATTTCATTTTAATGAGGGCCTTATCTTCATTTTAAACCAAGAAACGAAATGACGCGTTCAAAATGTGATCAGGTTTCAAAGTCTCACTGTTGCAGATCTCCCTAGTTATATATTCAGGAATTGTGTTTGAGTAATAAGTTGACTCCCCCCAGCCCTGCCCTGCCCTCACTCTTTCTTGAGACTTTATCTCGAGAAAACACAAGTTTGTTTTACGAATTCAAATATTGAGTAACTGGATAAAGTGTTTGCTTACTGATTTGAGGTTTATTAATCGGTTCTTTCGTAACATATTATAATATTAGCAAGTTTTTAAAAATAGTGAAGCGCGTTTTACTATCCATCCGGTATATATACATATTTAGAATAATAAATTAGGGATGAAGAATATCGAAATTAGAGTAAATGTACTCGTTATTTACTTTAAGGGAGAGTGGAAAAATATTTAGGAAAATAAAACACCCTCAATCCATCCAGTCAGGATTTGAACCCCAAACTCCTCGCTACCCTCTAATCAAACCAGATGAGACTGTTCACCGATACGTGTATTAAGTAATTATCTTTCTCAAGAAATATCTATTATATTGATCTTGTTGGTAAATTATTTGCAACACTTTAAGAGTGTTATAACCCGACGCATTATAATTCACTTTCAATCGGCCGTACATGATACTTTTGTGTCCATAGCAAACAATTATTCATATAAATATAAGAATGATTGATATATATGCTTAGGGATCGTATCTGAGATGTTTACTTTGTAGGATAAGTTTAGTTGATTGGGTGACCTGGTGGTCTAGGGGTAAGGTGTCAGACCTCTGTGCTGGGGGTCCGGAGGTACAATCCTCGGTCCCGGCACGGATTTATCTGATTTCCAAACCCTTCCTTCACCTCTAACAAGACGTGTATTAATCACAACTTGTGAATGTGGGGAGTGCCAGGCCTCCACCGTGGTTCGGATTCCACGTTAAACTGTAGGTCCTAAACTGTAGGTCCTCCATTTCATCTCACAATCACCCTACCATTACACATTAGCGTAAGTGCGTATAACCCGAACGGGTAGTAGTAACACGTGGTGCTAATAATGATAATAATAATAATGTTTGGTTGATTGAAATTATTATGCCCATTACTGTGATAATTTTAAGACCTACATTTAGTTATTTTAATAAATATCGTAAATAAATTATTGAAAAAGTGGATTTGTCACTCTAAAGAAAAAGAAACCTTGTTAACAAATTATCGCGAAATGTTTTTTATGATAATTTCCCGTGACCGAGTAATAAACCTGGTCAACAACACTCTATTGACGCCATTGGTTCGAAAGGCCGGCTGATGGTGCTAAAATAATGTACGTGATTGGTCCTTATTCTCAGATATTTGAGGAATTTAAAGTGTACTTAATGAACTGAATGATTATAATAGCGCACGACTTATAAACAAGCTTGAATCTAGAACAGACAAAAAAATCCCACTCCTAGTCTATTATTATTATTACTATTATTATTATTAGCACCGCGTCTTACTTCCCGTTCGGGTTGTACGCACTTACGCTAATGTGTAATGGTAGGGTGATTGTGAAATGAAATGGAGGACCTACAGTTTAACGCGGAATCCGAACCACGGTGGAGGCCTGGAATTCCCCACATTCACAAGATGTCTTGTCAGAGGTGAAGGAAGGGTTTGGTAATCAGATAAATATGTGCCGGGACCGAGGATTGAACTCCGGCCGCCAGCATAGAAGTCTGACACCTTGCCCCTAGACCACCAGGTCACCTCACTCCTAGTCGTTAATTCAGAACTGTGAAAAGTGGAATCCACAAATTCACTAATGTGATATTTTTCGGCAACACCGAAAATCGAATTCGGGACCCTCAACCCGGTATGCAGACATGCTACCGACTGGGCTTAGGTGTCGGACCAGATATAATTCCTGGTGTTAGTGTGTGGTATTAAGTTTTCTGTCCTAGGCTAAGTTAGTTTGTAAGTCGTTTGAGTTTGTTTTCTAAAAATAATAGCCCTTTAAATTAATTTCTTGTATAAAAAATGAATAGACACATTTTTTATTTTATTTTATGTACACAAAACTGTAGTTTAAATGGCGCCCCTCGTTGCGTTCATTCGCAGGAGAATCCCTCCCTTTTTTTTCCCAGTCCAAGCCTGTCGGCGTCGGGACGCAGATTAAATGTCAGTGGCAGCGAGCGTCTGTCTGAAATGGGCGTCTGTGTGACAGGACGCTTAGACCCTGTACTCTGGTGATGATTCATAGCGCCCGAATCGCACTCATTCAAATGATCCAAACAAATGAACTTCGCGGACTGTACTAGCTGTCAAGAAAACATTCGGGTTCAGGAGATGCTACATAGAAAGGTATTATACACGGTGCCCGAGAATTATATTTATAATAGCAGAATTTTGATCATCACCTGGATGCTTTGAAAATCAGTAATGGTGTTTATTGTATGTTTGTAACATCATTATTTTAATTTATTTGTTCTTAACTTTGGGTTTTTTGTGTATACATTTCCATTATGGTAATCACATGAGTGTTAGTTTGTCGGTATATTTAATTTAGTATCAAAGTTGTAAAGATAATTTTCAGATACCCGGTAAATACAATTATAAAGGATAAATCGTGCAATATCGATTGTTTGTAGGACTTATGAAAACAATTTAAAAATTGTAATCGTTCGAAAATGATCTGATGAAACTGGTCTAGAATGTTGTGTTTAAATAAGGACATAAAAATATCAGATGTATATACATTTAATGAAATTCTAACTAAGCTGGATAGACACATTGTTCTCTTTAGGAAAATTACTAATAAAGGTTAATAATCATGTCGTCTCTGTAGTCATACTAACAAATAATATTTCTAAACGATTTAAAGAAAGCATTGTGATACATCTATGTATTGTGAAATTTGTAGAAAATAAAACGGTAACCCATATAGTTAAATTTTATATTAAAATACATAAGCCTAGTGTTTAAAACAAGAAGTGCTTGGCAAGTTTGAATTTTTTTTAAATGCTCTAGTTGATTTGGATAAATATGGGTAGCTATGCTATTATGTGAGCCCTAATTTTACCTATGAATGAATAACTGAATTAATTATTTTATTAATAAAGAAATATACCCCTTAAATCTAGCAATAAAATCACACAAGCCTTAATATAGCTGGTTAAAATCAATATTATTAAATATTTTAACATCTTTAACACACCATACCTAATATCTAAAATATACATTTATACCTTAAAACTAATTATTTAGTTTTAGGAGAATTTATATAATTATTAAATTTTTAAATATCTGCTCTTAAAATTGAGAGAATTCATCAGTTCATACTAATTTAAATATGTAATAGACTCAACAAGTTTGTCTAAAATAAATGCTCAAACAAATGTGTTTTTAAATGTACGGCCAAAGTTGATTACAAGAGAAAAGGCTGAAATTACTTTTTCTATATATTCATTTTCTTTTTTAACGAGGCCTTGACAGACGAAAAAAGAAAGTAAAGAAGCGGTCTGATTATTTTGATTTGAGTGAAGTAGGAAACGTTTTCCCGTTGAATTGAAGCCTTTTCTATTAAAAGTTCAGCAAACAGATTTGTCGTCACGTAACAAAAGGAACGAGATTACATGTTAAGATGACATGCCTCGCTTTTATTTTCAATTTCAGCACCACCACTGGTTTAATGATAACGGGAGGTTTTAAGTAAATTCAACCTCAATACAAAAATATCCGTTTTATAAAATCAAGAGGTTAAAAATTCATTAAATTGGTTGGTTAGAATCAATATATATGTATGAAGAACACAGTTTGCTTGAAATAGTTTGAAAGGCCAATTTCCTTTTTCAGAACTAAATATAAATCAATATATACGTTTGAGGTATGAATGAGCGTAATATTAAGAAAATGAGGTTCACATTTACTAGGGGCTATATTTAGTTGTTGTTTTTTAGTATTGTGTCTTACTACCTACCCGTTCAAACTATACGCCTTATATTATTGAAAAATACAATTAGTATAGGAATGGAAAATATACTTTATTTCAATCTTTTTAAAATACAATTTGGTTCCGCAAAGTAAAGTTAAGATGATTTAACTTTAATATAATATTTCTGGTTTAAAATATATTTTATAAATATGATATGCTAGTTCGGATTTTTAAAGGTCATTCACTATTATATATGCATGAATATGATTATATAATAAATTAATACCTCAAAATACAACGGTAACATTTAAATTAAAATATGTTAGCATTATAACTATAAAATATTTTTTTATTTTTGGTTGTTAATAATAATAATATTTATTAACGCGTCTTACTACCCCTTGTGGTTGTTGAATTTTAAAATAATTGCTAATCATAAGTGGAAAAATAAGCACATTTTTAATCAAATGCTTTCAATTTTGGACTACTATATTTAGTTTTGTATACTAAATCTTAAACTTGAATCTTTTATTTAAATTTAAAACAGATTAACTTGACTTGGTGGAACCAAATCTTCTTTGAAAAAGAATGAAGAGGGAAAGTCAATTTGCCATCTGAATTCAAATCATACATCCAATTTGAGGTGTTAATTTAACGTTTCACTCTTCTTCTTTTTTTATTATTACATTTCTGACAAAAAAAAAGAAGAAGAATAAAACAAAATCCAAATGCTATTTCGTTTAAGAGAATTGAAAGCAAGATGTTATTTGGTGTTCATTGAAAAAAAAAGGAGGGGAATTACAAACTCCAACACCTCTGTGAATAAAAAAAACCAAGTTAGAGCAAACACGAATCGTTTTAGACCTGTTGTTATAGAAGTTAATTACCGCAGTCCTTTTCTCGGTCCCTCGCCGCCATTTATTCTTCAAACAAATGGTTTTAAAATAAACATTCGCTCGCATTTTTCACTGTAGTCAGCGTAAAAAATAGTAATTGGACCAGATGCCAGATACCTCTCACTCAAGTGAAATACGAATATTACCTAAAATGAAACTGCACTATTTTTATTGAAGCTGTAAGGGAAAACAATATAATGTATGTACATCCTTTGATTTACTAAGAACTATATTTACATATTAATTCAACTATAAAAATGATAGCGTATAGAATGTATTGCTCCATGTATGTCTAATCAATTGTTTGAATATTTATATGTATATTTGTTTTTTAGATTAAATAAATTTGAATTTAGCCATCTTTAAAGAATTAGTAAAGGTTATGCTGAATCTACCACGGTTATATATAATAAATACAAATAAATTATAAAAGGTAAAAAGGTAGTAGACTATAAAAAATGTTGAGTAGGATTTTCAAAGCAAAATGTTTAAATATAATAATTATTTGCGAAACTATTTATATCACATAAAACTAAACAGTAAGCTAGAATTAGATATCCAATGATCTTAGAAGTTATGATTGTGAAACCGGAGTAGCACTAGCTAAGATATTATAGCTCAAGGAATTGTTGATATTTTAGTGTTTTTTTAAGAAATATGCTTTAAAATAATCGATAATCCAGCTAATTTAAATCTAAAATAATATACATAAACACACAAACAATTTATATAAGGGCTATATATAACACAAAGTATAATCAACAGTTTATTGATTATAGATTGTGTTTTATATGTATAGTTTGTATGTTTATATAAAAATGTATTATAAATTATTTATGTACAACAATATTTAATATATATTCTGCTGCATGTATTAATGCAAATTTTTGTTTCCCATTTCACAGTCATGAATTTTAGCAATATAGGTCTTTAGTGTTGCGTCTAATATAACTATCGTAGACGTAGATTGCTGAAATAATCAGTCGGTTCAGAGAACTTCTGATTTAGATTTAATACAAGCTGATAAAAATAAGGAGAATAAATTAATATGGTTGTCACAGTTGAGAACAAATTTGGAGCTACTTCAATGAAAAGATAGGGGTTCTGGTCTAGAAAACTGCGATTATCGGCTTGAGGGTTTGTTGTGCCACCAACATGACATTCTCTATCCCACAGAAGTTGACACTTTCTCCGCCAACATACGACGAATGTTTTGGCTGGTGTGGCAGGGTGAATCAATGGATTTGTTGTTTTTGCCGAAGACATAAAGTACCACATTGTTGTAAAACCACAACATTCAAGGCGAGAGACATGTAAAACGTGTAAGATTAATAAAAAAAATAGTATCTTAATTTAAGACAAGTCTTTGCTCTGGAGATATGGGTTTTATGAATATATTATAATGTAACCATATATTTGTAAGATTATTAAAAAGGTTTGGTTTGGTTCGATGATTTATGTTTTTGAGGTGCATACCACAAAAAACCTGTTGAAGTTTGTATGGACAGGAACGCGAGCTAATATCCGTATTTATACACTTTTTATGGTAAAAATTATGTTTTAGCCAATATATATATATAACATATAGATTCAGTAAGTGCGTTTGGTTAAATTTTCTTCATATTTTATTCTGAACTGTTCTTGAATATCTGCCTTAAGCATTGAAGCATTTGATGTGAAAATGTTTAAATAAAGAAAAAATCCTAGTAGAATTTGTTTATGACCATGAAAAATATTCAAAAACTGCATAGATAATTATATTTGGCAAATTCAACTAAATTTATTTATTGGAGCAATGTTTTATTTATTTATTCACCCAAAACATTTTTTGTTGTAAAATTAAAAGCGCCAAGGTATCAACACGCAAGGGAGCTGTAACTACCGAGTGGACGCCACATGTTGGCGAAGATAGTGCCCACATTTGCGGATGGAGGTTGTCATATAGTCAGCACAACGAACCTTCCGGCCATTATCTCAGTTTTCTAGACGGGATCCGCCAATTGTGTAGTCAAGTAGCTCCTCATTTGCCCACACAAGGCTGAGTTAACCCCGTTCTAAACCCACTGATTCACAGAAATATCTGGAAGCATCGGGGATTAAACCAAGAACTTCTGTATATGTAGCCAGAAACGCTGACCACTATACCACATAAGCAATCTTTTTGTTATCAAAAATACCTAAATTTGTATAAATATGACGTAATTTTAAGACATATCTAGTTTTATTAATGTATTTAATATATGTATATTAGTTATGAAATTATAATGTATACATAGTTATAATTTGATATTAAAGAGCTTGTAGTAAAATAAAGTTGAAGTCGATTTTAAGGGTATAATGTAGCCTATCCCTTCTAAAATCTAATTTAGGGAGAATAAAGTGTAAACATACTTATACAAAAGTTCAGAAAGTGCTTCATAAAATGTATTATCTTCCTCGAGTATGTGTCGTTGTTGCACCGACAAAACCAGAGACCGACAGTACCATATATTTTGTGTAACTGGTCTGCGGGATTGTGACTGTGAGCCTCCCCCACCCCAGTTTTATCTCCCTTCTCCCCCNGTTTTATCCCCCTTCCCCCCCCCCCCCCCTTGTGGTGGACTAAACTCCCCCGTCTCATCCTGTAGCTAACACTTGTTGCGCCCCTGCCCTGGTAGACTGCACGCATAGTAATCCTGTATTGCAGGACTGTCTGTTTTGCAGGCGATTACCACTCAATCCCGTATTTACTTCAGTGTTTGCTAAAGTCTGATTTTTATAGTGATTAAAAGTCACTAAAATTTTGCATTCTTGAAATATGCCTTTATTGGTTTATTAGTTTTAAATTCAATCTAAAAAATTCTCAAAAGCTTTCTTTAATACTTACTTACGAATGACTGCATAATTTATCTTAACATTATAAATTAGCTGTACTAATAATGTATATTCAATTATTGTAATATGTTTTTCTATCATTGTTACAACATTAGCTTCAGACGTCCGCTACTAGAAGTCTACATCATGGGGACGCATAAATCACTAAAAAAAATACACCCCCTGGGATCAAACTCGATTCCTTAGACTCAGCAGTCGACCTCTCCACCACGGAACCATTTGAAAAAAAAACTATACTTTAAATAAGAATCTAAATTACCAAACTTACAAAGGGAAAGGTTTTTTTTATGTGTTCCTCCTTCTCAATATGTAACTAACCCTCTCCACCCTATTCTTCCCAATCATCCCTCCTGAATCGACGCCCCAGCATCCAACTCGTCACGGTCCAATGGGCGTCACGACGTCCCAGCTACTGTGTGGCGTCTCTTTGTATCTCACCGCCACCGAGGAATGGAACTGAAATACAGGAGGGGTGAGGAAATCAAGCACCCTCCGTCGATCCCCACTAAACCCCCCCTCCTCTTTCAGAGAAATGAGGCAGAAACCTCTGTCTGCATCACGGGTTACTGACTTCATTGTGCGCGGGTAAAGGACGGATCCCATACCTCGTCATTAATATAGTGTGGGCTAAGTATTGAATCGTTAGTGTGCTGACGGTTGACCGATTGACAAGAGTCGTTTCCTGCTTGTGTCCTTTCAGCCTCACCATGGTCAAAAGCACTAAACTCACTGGTCAACTCAATCTCAACTTATATTGTCACCAGTGTTCGTTAGAATCTCGATTATAGGTGTCAATAGGGGGTAGACAATCTACAAGAGGGTTTCCACCATTTATAGTTGTTAATAACCCAGGTACTCTTTTAATGACGGCATGTCTATGGCGTCCCTCTCGCAATGGACCAAACCATCGATGACGGATGGATCAAGATTAAATCCTTGTCGGGTTTATTGAGTGTGGTTTTACTAAATGGTTTTCCAATCTCCCACCACGCGAATGAAGGTACATATCCTCTCAACTCAACCTTGTTAATCCCCAACACATTATAGTAAGCCTAATTAATACATAGGAGTATAACTTGAATGGGTATTAAGGCACGGTGATAAAAAGAATCTGGTGCTTCTAATGTTTTAAAATAGCAATATAACTATTTAATTATTTGGTTTTCTTGTCGAGTTTTATTTTTATATATATATATAATCTTGAAAGAGGAAACATGATGATATTATATTTGTAAAATAATGATGATTTAACTTTTTTCCTTTTTAGTATTTCTACGAAAAAATAGAATTGTTTCTGTTGTAATGTGGAAACAAAATAAAATTCATAAGATGACTAAGATCTTTAAAGCCTCTTATCAAATAGTATAATTTTTTCCAGTTATTATATTCATTATGTGACTAAGAACGTTACACCAACAAGATTTAAACCAGTGTTAATATATTATTTTTTGTTGAAAGAGATTTCTTCTCAAAATGTTTTGACATATTTTTGTTGGCTTTGCTCTTACTACGCGTCAGGGCTTGATGCATTTAATTATAATAAAAGATAAATCTGAAGAAGGTGTAATTTAGATCAAATGTACAAACATTATTGTGGAGGGAGAGTGGTAGAATCAATAGAGGAAAAAATTTAGGAGAAACCACCTTCAATACACCAAATCATTATTTCAGCCAAGACCTACCCTTATTGGCAAGCCAGACTAGAAGAGCTTGACGTTTAATCTGCATGCTTATCAGTGTGTAAGTCTAACAATTTTTAAAAGTTTCAATTTCCAAATAATGTCTTCATCTACAAAATATCTCAACATAATTTATTTACATCCACTATTGTTTCTAACTTATGGTTTGGATCTTTTTTATTCAAGACTTATATTTTACACTACCGGCTTGCTAGACCTATCTTAGCTTCATATGCATTATAATCTAACTTAGGACTAGGACAGGCATAACATCTAGTCACGTCCGTTAATTTATCACTGTGAAAGGGTAAATACATATTTCAACAATAATAAATTGTTTGACCATACCAAGAATTGAACCCGGAACCTTTAACAGACACGCTACTGACTGAGCTAAGGTGTCGGATATTAAATTTCAACATAAATATAATCATTAAAATAGTTTCCTTCTCAAGATCAATTTGTCGTATACAAATATGATCATGTTTGAAGCTTTACTTTACTGATTTACGATTAAATTTTACTATACGGTTTGTATATATTATAATTAATCACTTAGCCTTTAAAATAATTAAGATGCATTCTCAACGAAAGGCTATGAAAAGATAAATATAAATAATGTATTTTTATTTCAATCATTTTTTAAATGTTTATTTTGAATACACGTTGTGATATGAAATATAATGGAGCTATTAATGGTACCCACTCAATGTAACTCAAAAATATCCCTCTGGAAATTCCAGTCTGTGTTATAATTTAGGAGAACTTTATCAAAACTGTACAGCTATCATTTAATCCCAGTTAATTCGTGTTATATACGCTTTGATTTTAACACAAAGAAAAATATAATCCTAAGCAAGTTTAAAAGGAGTAATTTTTATTAGTTATGGTATATTTAAAACAAAAAAGCTATTATGACTCATCTCCATATTATTATATCCTCCCTTATTTTCGAAATCACTTTAAATAAAGAAATATTTTCCATTGAACCGTGTAACACGTAGAAACTTGCGAAACAAATTTGTCCCCTCGTTTGCAAAATATTGTGCGCAACCTTCCGACCAATTTAACAATGGTATGAAGGAAAACTATTCCACACTTTATTAATTATTTTATGCAATGAACAAAAGAGTATGTTGTTTTTTTTCTATAACCACGCAAATTGCACGTTATGCATCGTGCACTTGCAAACTCGGCGCAACAAATTTAATTTCCTTTCATCGCGCATAGGAAGCGTCGTTAGGCGTCCAAAACAAGTCAATTTACGTCCGAGATTCGCCACCCTGTGCACTTGCTTCGCTAAATATGAGCACACATACTGAAGTTACGTAATGTGTGTCACATCATAGGCTTACGTCACACTTTCAACATGAACACACATGATGGTCATGTGTGTAGTTTGCGTTTCGCGTACCCCTAACCCCCCGACCCTTAATATAAATACCTTACCAGCTCATTGTTTAATAAAACCGTATCGGACGACACGCGAACCAAGTACTTTTTGAAACTCGTTAAAGGAGGAAGCTTTGTGTTTTAAAATGTTTGTAGTAACGAGCTTCTATTTTAGTGTGCTAATAAGGGGCGGGGGTTGAAGAGGGGGTGTTAGAAGGGGCATTCGGTGTCAGATATGGATTAGGTCTTCAATAAAGGTGTTGACAACGGCGATTATGATAGGTGAAGCGTTATGTTTAGCGAAGTTTAGCGACGTATCTGTGTGTGTGTTTTGTGTAACCTCACACATATGCTTGTCTATGCTAATGCTGGAGATCGCCTCAACTGATGAATTATGGGGAGTAATGAAGGCTATATTTGAACCTTTTTGTGGTGTTCATTGGATTAGAAACGATTTGAGGGAGAGGAAATCAGGCAAACTTTAATCGAGAAACAGAAAAAGGAATGGTATATAGTATATGTTTTCCTTTGGAGGGGAAGGATGAGTTGAGTGAAAAAATATTGGGGGGATGTAGAAAATGTGAATGCTCTTAAATTGTTTTATTGAAGAATTAAGTATTTTGTTGTGGTGTTTCACTCCACTTATTACTACCCTTCCTGATCACACGCATTTAATAACAATATTTTACCTGGATCAGTTGGAGCATAGTCTAAGGCTTCATACGCGTGTTATACCAAACTGCCAATGAATGGGAGATTGAGGTTCGAATCCCGGTCGGGTGTACTGAGAGTTGCATTTTCCTAAATGGTACCCCACCCTCCCTCCACGCAATAACGGGTGCATGTAATCTAAAGTCAACCTTCCTCTACACTAACTCACTATCGTAATTAGTACATATGCATATAACCTTACCAGGTAGTAAGATGTATTTCTAAAAACAAGAATCACTGTTTGAATAAGAACGAGGATGATGGAATTTACATTAAATGCATCTAAATCTGCGTAAAAGGGTAGTGGATAGACCACTTAGGGGAAAATACCCTCAGTACACACCCCAGAGTTCAAACACTGACCTCTCCCTTACATAAAAGCAGACTGGATAAACTTGAAATTTAGTCATTGTGCCCGTGGGTGTGGGTCAAAGCAAATAAATATATATAAATAGTGTTTTATTGGATATAATTCTAGATCAAATTGTCAATTCAAAGTAACAATAGTCTACATGATAGAAAATAATTAAATGGTAATGGTTTTTAGTCAAAATTATGTTTATAAAATAATATATGCATATGGCGATTGTATTGGTATTTTATAGAAAAATAATAATTCAAAAAATCAAACTTTCCAAAGCGTCATGCACACGACGATAAACAATGAATCCCAAAACTCCCCTACGATTCTTATTTTCTTTTGACATTGCGCATAAAAAACGGTTCTCTTGCTCTTATTCTACTCACGCCCTCTTTCAAAACACTAAGCTTGTGACCTGCTCAAAATGACACGATCAGCGAACACCCAGCTCACACCCCCAATCCTCTAAACCCGCTTGCCACCTACCCCCACCCCCTTCCACCACCCATCAACCTTTCAATCTGATCGCCCACCGAAAATACAGCTTTCTAAAACCCATCTCTCCCCACCCCCATCCTCCCCTTTTTTTCCATTAGCTCAAATTTTTACCTCTGGATACATTCAAAGAGACGAAAAAATCAACAGATGCAACAGTTTCTATGAAAGAAAAAAAAAACTCTGATGTGTTCTTCACGATAATCAGTCCACATACAGAGAGAGAGAGCCTCTTCAGAAAGGAATGTATCACTGTCCCTCACTCTATTATTATAAAAATAACCGAATATTTAGTCCCCCTTCCCCTTTTACAGAACTTTTAAATATCCACTGTTGATGCCTCCCGAATTCGCTACTTGCAAAATGCCTCTCTCACTCTCTATAGATGCGCAGAAGCGTGAGATGCGCGACGCGCATGCTCAAACACACAAGTACAATGACGTAACAATGAGGGGTGTCCCACAAGGTTTGAATATAGAGAAAGACCAGGTGATGATGTTTGATGGGAAGATGTTTCCTTCTCTTTTTTTTTTGCGTTGTGTTGGTGGGCATGTGATCTTGAGAAGTCACCGGTGCGAGAGATGGGATTAGACTTGTTAAAAATTGTTTGCCCCCCACCTTTTATAAAGTCCCTGTAAGTGACATTATACACGCGATACAAATAAGGATTAGTTGTGCTTTGCTTGAATGGTCGGTATATAGTCATCTCTCTCTCTCTCTTTGTTTGGTACTGCTTATAAGTGCCGTGCATGACTCTCCTTACATATAAATTAACACGCAGTTATAAAACTTATTTTATACAGTTAATAAAATTCCATATAATATTTAAAAAAAAAATCTTCTCCCATTAAAATGTTTAGGTTATTTTACAAGGTACATTTCGTTTTAACCTGAGAATTGTCAGTCGGATTACACCATGGCCATTTCTTATATAAGCTACGCTACAACATAGTGGAACCAAACAAGGTAAATGTAAGTAACTAAATGGTTCAGATATATTTATGAAGAGGGTGAATTCGAGGAAAATATATTGCAGCATCCACCTAAAGAGAATATAAGAAATCCCCCATCTATTGAAGCCTGTCTAGATTTGTTTGGTTTTAGCGTCAGGTTTAACTACTCACACGGTTAATAACTACGCTTATGTCCTAGGAATGACGAACGTTGCATTTAGATTAAGTGTACCCTCATTTTCTTGGAGGTAAAGAGGAAATCCATTTAATAAAATCTACCTTTAGTACACCCGACAAGGTGTAGAACCCCGATCTCCCTATCATCAGTCTAATATATGGAGAGAATGATGCCTTAGACCAGGTGGCCACCCTCCTGGGTTGTGTTTAAGGGTGTAAGTAACCCGCGACGGTGAGCGCGTGAACAAAGGTGTTTGTCTTGTATAGTTTTATTTTCCTATGACAAAGGTTGGGCGTCAACTCCAGCGGAAATAGTTTTGCCTAATTATTTTCCCTCGATAATTTAGCGTGGATGTAGGTACATTTGCTCTAAATTATATGTACCACCTCTTTAACTTCGTTAGTGTAATAATGCAGATTGTTTGAATGGATAGTAGAACAAATAAACAGAACTCCACACGGACTTTCTCGCTCTATTGTTTAAAAATGGAGACATCTATTCAGAACTCGTAATATAATATGTGAAACAAAATAATAAACACTAGCAAACCCAAGCATAAATTGCACTATATTTATATAAAACTTTTTTTGAGTCTTGGTTTAAATTTTTTTATTTTATTTTTAAAGAATTAATGTCCTCACTTGTATGTTTGGACCGATAAAAAAGATCAATATTGGGTCCACAAGAGTCAACTTCGTATTAAAATTTCAACTTCCGGTTAAAATTTTCGACATTTTATTGGGTGTTGCACATTTTCAGGTCATCGCATTGCTATTAAATTCCTCATTTAAAAATTTTGACCAATAAAAAAATGCAAATATTCACTATGGAGTCTAAAATGGATATAGATCATTGTTGTACAAACATTTCTCGTAAGAGGTTTAAGGAAAAAATAACATAACTTTTTGAGAGACGTGCTTATATTTAATTACTGTATGGCATTGGAGAATTATTGCGTTAAAACTTGAGTAGTATCTCTTTTCAACTAAATCTCACGAAATTGTATTAATATATTTGCCAATATCTCAGAAACTGTTTAGTTTTATGAACATATATTTCATATAAAAGTTTTTTTTTAAAAGTTCTACAATTTGCAATGAAAATTTATTTAGTAGCTCAAATAGTTGCAGAAATACGGAAGTTTCAGATTCTGTTAAGTACCCTAAAATCATTTTCATGGTAAAATGAAAATAGCCAGTTTATTTATAATCTTAATCAACTCCTATATACGAATTTTAATTAAAATCGTTAGAGCTAATTTTGAGAAAATCCATTTTTACTCTTTTCGCACTTTATTAAACTACTCTTAATTTTAAGTTTAAACAGACACACAGACAGACAGCATTGCAAAGACCACTTTTTAAGGTTCGGGTGTGAGATGAGACGTCAACATCATTAACACTTCCGGTTAGATTATTTTTTTACAGTGGCAGTACTTAACCTTTTGTTTTCAAATATTTAGAAGAATATATACATTTGCGTATAACTTGAAAGTTATTGGTTTTATAAAAATATGCTTCGAATAAAATATTTGTCTTATAAATGGAGGTACATAATTGTAATGATAAATAATTTCATATCTCAAATATTTTATGAGAGATGATAAAAATATATATATATACTTTACGCATCAGACCGAAGCCCTTAAAGTCATTTTGCCAAAATATTGAGGGTATTCATTTTGTTTAGAATATTTATAAATGTTTAGAAATGAAATTTAATCAAAATCGTCAGAGCCGATTTTGAGAAAATCGATTTTTTTTTTCTTTTTTTCCCTCCAGTAATCTACCTTTAGTTTTAGGGTTAGATATCCAATTCCAAAATCCACTTGGGGCAACCCTATTTAAACCCTAGATACGAAGATTTAGCCCGAACGATAAAATAGTTTAGGTTTTAGTTGGAGGAATAGACAGACAGACGGAAATTCAAAAACCACTTTTTCGGATTCGTGGTTCATGAAACGTCGAGATTCATCAAAATCTCGAGTTCAATTTTGTTGACAATTATAATACTTTCTCTACCTGTAAGATAGCGAGAAAGTAGAAAGTTGGTTCAATTTTAATAATTTCACAATATTGACTGTCAAATATAATATCTTAACATTCGTTTAACTAACACTTATCCAAAAATTTGTTTCAAAATGTATTATATATAGGTGTAGTTTGACAAAACTTCAATAGTTGATCAATCATTTCATCCCACATGGTCTAAAGGGCATCACACTCAGAATATACTGGTTGCAGTGATGGGAGGATCGGGGTTCCAAATCCAGTCGGGTCTCCTGAAGGTGTTTTTTCCTAAACGGTTTCTTATTCTCCTTCAACGCAAATGCAGGTAGATTATCTCTTAAATGTTTTCTTCCATATTCCTGCACCGTTAGATTAAAAACGCAATGGCGTGAGCCTGCAATCAAGTTATATCGACCGAGTAATAATTCTCATATATACGTATGGCCTGAATAGTGCTTATAAAAAAAAATTTTTTTTATCGCACATGTTGTTTCAATATCAAAAGTTACAACTCTACAAATAATACTTAAGTTATCACACAAAGTAGTTTTAAAGTAGTCGTTAAAGGTTTTAGTATTGAAATTTTACTTTGTTTAAACTCAATTTCCAAGTTTAAGAATATATTAATAGAAAGGTGTTTTTTTTAAATAAATATATTGATATTTTCCCTAGCTCATCAATACATACGTCACGTCTTATAACACATCAGGATTATCCGGATTTAATAACAGTAATGGGCTTATAAAAAGAAGGTAAAATTTAGAGGAAGTGTAGCCGCATTGTCGTGGATGTAAATATAAAATCAATTTAGGAAAAATCAGTACGCCTGGTTAATATTGGAGGCCCTACCTTCCTGTCACTGACAAATCAGACTATATCAGAGTAACTTTCAATCGGCGTGCCCACCGAAGTGGATCTTAATAATGTATTTACCTAGATGAATAAAGGTGATTTTTAATTATTAAATTAATGTCAAATAAAACCAAATTAATTAATTATTTGGACTTTGGTAATTATATAAAATAATATGGCACAAACAAGATACGAATCAGAAACCGAGATTCCTAACTGCTATTTTGTAACTCGGAATAAGTTTTGACTTCTGTTTTGTTACATAGCCATTTTTTTAAAGTCACAAAAGAAATAAAAGACATTCTAACAACACAAACAGACCATTGTAACAAAAGGAAAAGTCAGTTTAAAAAAAAAATCTTTTGATGTGTCCTCCTATTCAAACACAAAATACTGTGTCAAAAGAACTACCGGTGTTATGTATTACATCTTGAACACAAATACACTGCTTGATGTTTTGGTTATATTTTTTTTTTATTATTTCTCTTTGGTTTTTTTTAACACTACTCACAACATTCCTTTTCTTTCGGAATTGTTACGTTTGAAACTAGCCCCATCTTCTCTCTCTTCACAGCCGACCCCGTGACTTTGGAAAATGACAACTGTTGGGTACCATTTGCCCTCTTCTAAATCCTTGAGCAGTGTAGGTTTACATGTTCAAATACCAACACATGGTGGGGTTTTTTTTACACCCCTCCCTCCGCTCAAAGTGCTCTGTTTCCGTCACCGAGTTCAAAAAGCGCAGGGCCTAGTTCACATTAGCGCGTAGCGAAGAATGCGTTTTCATCTTATGATTAAGTTCGTACGCTAATACTGAACTGAGGGTATCTGGTTTCATCAACATTGAAATAGTACAGTAACTATTCTAAATGTATTCTCATGTTCAATTCAAGTGGCTTACGTAGCTTAATAATTAACAAAACACCATAATTAGATTGTTTTTTTAGCATGGCGCTTTACTCTCGGTTGAGGCTATACGCATATGTACAAATTACCACGACCACCGAAGCTGGTGAAAATATAAATTAAATTGGTATATTACCCGGTTCGATGGCTGCATGGCCGCATTGTCTAAGGCGTCACTCTAGCAATAGAATAAACTGTCTATGATCGTGAGATCAGGGTTCGAATCACGGTCGTGTGTAATGAGAATGTTTTATACTAAAACGTAGTTCACTCTCCTTCCAATCAAATGCGGGAACATTTCCTCTAAATTAAACCTTTCTAAACCTGAATACATTAATATAAATAGTACATAAACGTATGGCACGGACGGTTAGTATAACGTGGTGGTAAGAAAAATGGTGTATTGGCTTAAAAAAAGAAATAAATGTGCATATTTAGCTATTGTACATTACTAAGCCTATAATATCTCATCTTACTCCTACCGGTATACACGTGAACTAAATGTCAAGCTCGTCTATAGTCTAGCTCTCCGGTGACGTGGAGGTTGAGGTTTTAATCCTGGAGGACTGTACTTAAGGTGGTATTTCCTAAACAGTTTCTCATTGTACCTCCAAATCAATGCTGGTGCAAGTGCATCTCATCTAGATTCTACTTAACTCATCCCAAGCCCATAAGAGTAATTAAATAGGTACATCCCGGAAGTATAGTAAGACGTAGAATAAAAAAAAACATCTAGCAAACAAACGCAAAATAATTAAGTCATAATTTTTTTTTTAAACTGCCCCGAAGTCTTTATTTCAAATATTTTTTTTTAATAAAATTATAATTTTAAACAAAACTTCTTTGATAAATGTTATCAAAATGTAAATGGCGCACATATACAGCCATGTGAACCAGGCGTCGATACGAAAGAGACTGATGCTGGAACGAAAACATTTCTATATCCGGGTTCATTTAAATCAAAGCCGTGCGTGCGATCTATTTACTTTTTTACTTGAAAAGTAGTAGGGGATTGGCTATTTTGTTGAGCTTTGTTCGTTAAAAAAAACTTTTGCACTCCATTCGTCCTATAAAAGAAACATACATGCTTTCTTTGCTACCCTATTTTTTTTATCCTCGATGACTTTTTTTTTCTACATCTGTAAGTGAATTGAAAACAAAAAAATCACTGATAGCCAAGTCAAAAAGTGAATCGAACCATTTCCGTAACAAC
>CABFVX010002079.1:0-25001 GCA_902151425.1 Timema shepardi | reverse complement strand
GGGGGGGGGGTTGGGTCTCGAATCCCGGTTGGATCTATTGTGGATGGTTTTTCCTAAATTGTTTATCACTCTTCTTCTATACAAATATAGTTAGATAACCTCTAAAATGCTTCCTTTCTCATCTATAACCCATTATAATAGTTATTCTTTGTGCGTACAGGTAGTATGGCGCAGTGATTTTAAAAAAATCTACGGCCGAAAGACTGAATTTTATGTTTGACCTAGAACTAAGATAGTTTTATAAGTTGTGTGCTTATATAATGAGTCTGTTCGGAACTTGAACGTTAAATAAACCCTACTGCAAAATATTTTCCAAAAACATTGTATTTTATCAAATATATAATTATGTATGGTTATGGATAAACACATGTACCCTTCGTTTACCCAGAAAGGTAGCAAAGTATAAAACATCAAGGTATGAATGTTACTTAATTACACTTAGGCTATATAAATGAATAAACTCTATAAGAGATATAGCCTAAAAATGAGTTGTGGTGAAAGTTTGAAATTAAAATATCAAATATTTATTATCTAGTAAGTATATAAAATATTTAATTCTTTAAATTGAAAAATGAAACTTGAACTTGGGACTATAGCCTGAGACCTTTTGGCTTCGTACACCGACGATCTAACCACTGGGCTACCTGGGAATCGTCCCGTGCTCAGGTTCATTCTTCACTAATATTTTAAGACCCCCCCCTCCCCCGGTGGTGTAATTGGTTAACGTGCTATTTTCGTGTTGGCTAGACTGCCGAGAACGGAGATATGGAGGATCGAATCTTGGGTCGGGTGAACTGGGGGTGTTTTTTTCTTCAATTGTTTTCCACTCTCATTCCGCGCAAATGTGGGTTCACTTCCTCTAGATTCAACATTCTCAATTCCTAACCCATTAGAGTAATTAGTACTTAAGCGTATAACCCGAACGGGTAGTAAGACGAAGTGCTAAATAAATAAAAACAAATATTTTCAAATCAGAGTAGGCCTATGTGATAGATGTGCAGAATTTATATAACCGACGATTTCCACGCGTTCATAACATACTATGGTCATTGGCGTAGTAATCCAAAGGTTCCGGGTTCAATTCCTATGCGCAGGTTTCATTTTTTCGATTTAAAGAATATGATATTTGGATGCGGCTAT
Source organism: Timema shepardi (assembly GCA_902151425.1). Taxonomy (NCBI): domain Eukaryota; kingdom Metazoa; phylum Arthropoda; class Insecta; order Phasmatodea; family Timematidae; genus Timema; species Timema shepardi. Next base: position 23,861 of record CABFVX010002079.1, on the reverse strand, counting down.
AACCATACTTAACTAAAATAATAGATTGTCTATTTAATCATTCATATGTAGGCATAATGTTTTTATGATAATATGTGTGAATAGATACAATTCTCTAAAATATAGCCTCAATATATTTAATTACAGCTCGAAAAACTGTTATGATACTTCTTTAAGCAAGAAATGAATTAAGATTTATTTTAATGAATGTAAATAGAAAAAAATAGAAAATTTTATTTTAAATTGATTTCAATATTATGTGGACGACTATCACATGTATAATTAATAGTATTTAAGCCTGTCTTTTCCAGTAAGCTTGTGCACATTAGAAATAATAAAATGGCCTCATAATAATTTAAAATGACTATAAAATAATTAAATTAAATAACAGACTATTATAGAGATATATGGAAAAAAATGATCATTATGGTTTCCCAAAGAGCATCATTTCCCATTTTCCAATTTGGGAATTCCATTTATTCAGACACCGTTCAGCTATCTGGGTGGATAAATTTACTTACATACTAAATTGAAAGTTGTATTTTACAGCGAGGTTTTTTATTCTATTAACTTTAAAAAAATTGAAGTCCCATTTCTTAGAACCTATTTTGAAATATAAAACTTTCTGTATTTTCAGATTTTTCATTATTTGGGGCGTTTGCCCTGACGGCTTGCAAGTATTTAAATTTTCTATACCGCATAAAATTATTCGTTATATTAGTTTTTGAAATTCTTAGCTCTCTTTCACCTAGATATTAATTTTTAAATTTAAAAAACTTTCATACTTTTCTAATTATTTGCAATAATTCTCTTCTATAACTCAATAAAAGGTGTTTTATTCTATAGCTTTGGAAATGTCTTCTCTATCCCCATTTTATAATTTCAAATTTTAAAAATGTAGTTCTTTAGGTGTGGTCTCTTTACCATCTCACCATATTTTAATTTTTTACCTCACCGATGAATGATTGATAAATTTAGTTTTGTAAATTTCCATCCCGGACCAACTTTCCTACCCCCATTTTGAATGTTAAATGTTCAATCTCAATATCTCCTTCTTATTTGGGTTTTACACTTTATATATAATAAAATATTTCAATTTTTTAATGTACCTACGAAAAGGTTGTTTTTTTTCAATTTTGAAAATATTAAAGGAAGCCTTTCTCCATTTTAGGGTCCTTTATTTTTAAATTTAAGAATGTTCAAACCTTCAGTAAGGTTTGGATTGCTCCTTACACTTTCCCGGAAAATTTTAATCTTCTACAACACTGGTAAATAGTTTAGTTTTGGCAATTTTGAACCCACTCCCCTCTCTCCTATCCCTTTCCTCATCCCCCAAATATAATCATAAAATATTTAAGACTAAATTTGTTATTTAGATTTTTACCTCTACATTCCTGGAAAATTAAATTGTCCACCTCCCCTAAAGGTTTTTTTCTAATTATATGCTTACCCTTTCCTTACCTATTTTCTATTTGGGTACTAAGTGAGAGTAAGTTAATTTTAATTTCAAAAAACAAATGATGTAATCTTGTTTAACAGCCTCGAAAACACCCAGCTATAACATTTATTGAAAACTAATCGGAAAATAACACCATTCAAATTTTTTTGTACCATTGATGTCTAGGACTAACCGAATGAAACTTTGTAATTAATTACAACGAGGCTGTGTTTACCTATGTTAGAAAGCTCCGGAAATCAAATTTAAGCGTGATCGAATAACTTGACTTTTTTGGCCCACAAAATAAGCATTGGGAATTTTTGGGGCCCCAGATTCAGCCCCTTTTCGAATTTTTTAGGTTAAAGATTTTTCATATTATTCTCTAATTTCCAGGAAACTCCATGTAAAATTTCAACCTTCTAACTCACCGGGAAGTGTAAAAAAATCCTCTGGAAAGAAAATAGATAAACATGGCATGGATGTTATATATAAATATAAATAAATTAAACTAAACCAACAAATTAAGCACGTTTTAGTAAATTAATCTGATGAGGAGAAGCGAAAGTTGTAAGACCTGTCTAACATTAATATTTAAATATTCAATAAGTCCTGTAATCCTAAAAAAATTTAATACACGTATTAGACACATATAAAAACTATTTTGAACTTGAACTTTTTATTTGGTAACAAAGGAAAAATAGCTACTATGTCAATAAAGAATTTTTTTTTTATCGGGTACTATATTTGTTTAGAAAATATATCTGTATGGATGGCAAAAAAAATCTCAATGTTCTTTTATATTATGTTACAACGAATCTCTTTTTACTTATTTTTTTGAAGTGGGGTTAAAGTTGAACATCTGTTTCCAAATAGTATTGAGTGGGATCAGTACTATTATATTATATCTTCAATCTTTTGGAGGGGCACATATCCGAGCCATATTTTATTGATTTGTATCGACTTTTTGTTCAATGTTGGGCCACAAAATCTCTTCTTTATTCTTGTTTTTTTGGACACAGGGACGAGGTATTGAGTATTAAACATTTTGCAATGCACTAAAAAAAAAGTTGGATTTGGGTAAAATATTTTAAAATAAAAAGAATATGCAAATATATATATATATATGCCTGATTATTTAAATATGTATGAATATAAATATATTTATATAGGTTCTTTGTCTAAATTTTTTATGAAAAAGGGCACACAAAATATATTTTGCTTAAGTATTACTTCCCTTAAAAAGTATGATGTAAGAAAATGTCTAGTAAAATCATCTTAAATTTAAGAATTAATGTCTTTTATTGTATTCAATGCTCTGAAAAAACCCCGTTTTCAAATGATTTTAATCAAACTTTGGTACAAACACTACCGTCTCATTGCTGACATAATTTAGAGTCCAACATTTCCTTTCGAGAAAGTTTCAAAGGTGATATTATGTATTGTATCAGACTATATAGTTCCACCCTCCCCAACAAATAACCTCTAACAAGACGACATACACCCTCACTTAACGGGGAAGAATTATATTATTAATTACAAGCGTGGATAACACCCATGAAAAGATTCTATACGACTTTGTAAGGGACGTCGGCGGAAATTGTCTTGTTGTTAGTGGTAAATTATCCTTTGTTCCGGTTTAGAAACTTTCGCTTGGTAAGCATTCTTTCCTAGAGTCTAAACGCCCCATACGGCATGGGTGATATTTTCGTACATAATTCAGAACTGAACCTATTACAAGTCATCAAATTACAGACTCACGCTCTAAACTCTAAATGTCAAGCTCATTTAGTATGATTTTCCAGTGGAGAGGTTGGGGTTCACATCCCGGCCGGGTCTAACCATGTAAATTCAATTATGTAAGATTTTTGTAGAAATGAATGTATCTTACAGTTACAAAAGTTACTAAAACTTATTTCATATATCCATACGTCAAGTAATGTGTTTTGAGTTAATTTTTGATACATGTTTTTAATACTAATAATATATACACTTACTATGAATGTTAACAGCAAAAAGTATATGTTAGTGTTTAAATAAAAGTGTCTTCATACCATAATCCTACTATAAACATATGAATTTAAAACAATCGATGACAAAGAGGAATGAGAGAAGAAAGGGAAACACTGATAACTTGTTCCTCCTACCCCCAAATTTTTTTTTTTCTCTCTAAAGCTATCTTATTCTGTTCGGCCAGTTTGATAAACTGGACATCATTTTTATCCTGACTGTCCGAAAGACGCAAAGTGTGTGCAAGAAAGAGCGAATGAGAGAGAGAGAGAGAAACTGATACACACATATAAAGAGAAAAGTTACGATGTATGTCTATAGAAAGACAGGGAAAGGGTTTGGGCGGGAAGATGTGGGAGGGGTTGCATACTGTGTAAGATATTAATATCGGGTAGAGGCGGTTAAGGGGGGAGGTACGAGGGAGGACAACGGATCAATACAGCGGCGGAAAGAAAAGTGACGTGTACAAGGGACACACTCATAGAGACCTAGCTTTGGGACCCCTTTTTCAGAAAGGAATCAATGGCTTTAAATCATCAAGTTCGATTGTGAATAAGCCCTTAACTTTCCGAAAGACGTAGGGGGAGGGATTTATACTTTTTAACTACTTGATTTACTGGTTAGTTTTTTTATTCTTTAATTTCGATCCTTCAGCCTAGATGACCTTGAACCTACCCCAAATGGTATCTTTAATTAATGTTTTTGTGTGTTCCTTTCACAATTCAAATATAGCTCTTTTTTTTTAAATATATATATCATCACGTCTTACTACCTGTTCAGGCTACAAACATATATATGATAATTACTCTAATGGAGTAGGGACGAGGAAGGAAGTGTTTCATAAGTAACCTGCCCTCATTTGCGTTGAAGGAGAGTGGGAAGCCATTTAGTAAAACACACCCTCAGTAGACCCAACCAGGGTTCGAACCCCAGTTTCCCCATCGTCAACTAGCCACAGTAGCCACTAGCCACACTAGAGTGATGCTTTAGACTATTCGGCCACTAAAGTGGTTCAAATATAGTTTACTTGGTCCCATTTGTTTAACCAATTATAATTGGTTCGGCATTAGCTTAATCTTAATGTACTTATAGATCAAGAGATGTGTATTTATCCTGAAACTTGTTTGTTGGTGTTTTTTTTTATTTTACTGTTGTTTGTAAGATATGGGCTTTAGCCTCCTCGTCACTCTGCAATATTCAATTTTCTTTTGTTGTTTTTTATGAAAAAATAAAAATATGTATTTGGGATTTGGCTTTAATTTGCTATTAACAAATGTAAATCACCAATATTCGAATTAACAAAGATAAAATTGATAAAAAGTAGATTTCCTCCCACTTATTCCCTAACAGCGTTATTTTAATTTAGGTTCATTCAATAAACTTGTGAAAATTATTTTTCTTTTTAATGGGTTCAGCTATTACTCCATTTTATTTTTAATAATTATTCAGAAACTTTTTTTTCTCTCAAAAATTGGCTCATGAAATTCATAGCTCAGAATCATGCTTAGAAGTCCTTAAATTTCCTCTCACAAGGTTAAATTCCTGAAATTTTCGCCCAAGGAGGGTGGGAGGGGTCACTCCCCCTACAGCTGGGACCCCAATCCACCCTCTATTTGAAAAACTCACGTGGGCTTCCTTGGTAGGATATACTCCTTTATCTCTTTTAATATTCAACTTTTCACTCGAAATAGAACACTGTGGGTCTGACATTAAATGTCATGGTTCAGATGTTGATTATGTATATTTACCGGGTGACAACGAGGTTATACCATATATCTTCGATTCTAAGACGCCATAAATTGTAAGACACCTTAATTTTTCAGTACCACCAGCAACAATAAAAAAAGCTATCTTATATCTAAGAAATATTTTTAGTATAGAATTCAATTTACTAACAACACATTACAAGCAGTACCTTATTTATCAGTAGGTTGGATCACTTCCTTCTGAATCAATATCAGACTGATTCTTCTGAGTCATCGATCTCTGCATCTGAATCAATATCAGTGTCTACTTCAACTCCAGAGTCTGATTTATCGCCATTCTCCCATAATACCTCATCTTCTGAGTCATCGAGAGCGTTGGTGATGCAACATTTTATAAATGGATTTTGAACTAATATTTCTGGAATTAGCTTTCAAGTTGTTGATACCAATTTTGTCAATTGTGATGCTGGAGCTTTCTTAATACTTCCAGATGGTGTCAACTGAAGGTTGTCAAGTCAACAGCCAGGATTCATATTCCTTTCTCGAGTAATCCTTAAATGGTCAAACGTGGATGTGGAGGCTTCCACGTGGAAACAAAATATGTAGTGCCGTGTGAAAATCGTGGGAAAAATCGAAAAGAACTGCGATTATAAGATGGCGTTGATTCTAAGAGGCACCCCATTTTGATAGATGTTTAAATTGTATAAAAAGTGAGTCTTGGAATTGAAGATATACGGTAGTTAAAATAAAAGTGTTTGAAAATAGAAAAACAAAGTAGTTTTAGAAGTAAATATTGGTAATACCAAGTAAATGGGTGAAACATATATTTCAAAGAATAGTTTCATAGAAATCTGCTACATGCATTTTGAAGAAGTTGATACATTCAAATATTTGGGAACTGTGCTTACAGATAGGAATGAAATTTAAGAGGTCACAAAACACTAAATTCATGCAATCATTGCTTGCTAATCACTTTGTAAGCTGTTACCATCTGGTGTTTTGTCTCGAGATATTAAATTGACAATGTACTTGGCTATAATCGAAACCGTTTTCACTCTACGAATGTATATTGTGGTCTTTCACTCCGTAACAAGAAAATATATTGATAGTTTTAGATAATAAAGCACTTACAAATATATTTGTGGCTAATAGAGGTGAACAAACAGGAGAATTGACAATTTTGAACAATGAAGAAATAAAACAAGAGTTAAAGACTGATTTCGTCATCATCTGAAACTGTACAAGACGAGATTGATGCGCTTGTTCATGTATCTAAAGATGTGGGTTGACTTTTCCTAAATGGTTTCGAATGACTGAGAATATGGTTGAACCTGATCTTGTCTCTTCTCATTGATTATTTGGTTTGAACTCACTATCTAATCTGTCATAGTCTGTAATTCCAGTTTTCTTGGATTGAACACACGATTCAAACTTCCAGATTCTCTATTACCAGGTTACTTGATTTAAACATACAAATCAACCGTCCACAGTCTCTAGTCCCAAGTTTCTTGGATTAAACACATGATACGACCTGTCGTAGTCTCTGACACCAGGTTACTTGGATTGAACACACATTTCAACTTCCCATACTCTCTAGTCCCAGGTTATTTAGTTTAAACAAACGATTCAACCTTCTATATTCTCCAGTCCCAGGAATGATACAACCTGTCGTTGTCTTTAGTCCCAGGTTACTTTAATTAAACACATGATTCAAACTTTTATAATATCTAGTGCCAGGTTACTTGTATTAAGCACATGGTACAACCTATCGTAGTCTTTGGACCCAGGTTACTTTAATTAAACACATGATTCAAACTTTTATAATATCTAGTGCCAGGTTACTTGTATTAAGCACATGGTACAATCTATCGTAGTCTTTGGACCCAGGTTACTTTAATTAAACACATGATTCAAACTTTTATAATATCTAGTGCCAGGTTAATTGTATTAAGCACACGGTACAACCAATCGTAGTCTTTGGACCCAGGTTACTTTAATTAGGAATGCCAGGTCTCCACCGTGGTTCAGATTCCACGTTAAACTGTAGGTCCCTCATTTCATCTCACAATCACCCTACCATTACACATTAGCGTAAGTGCGTATAACCCGAACGGGTAGTAAGACGCGGTGCTAATAATAATAATAATAATAATAATAATAATAATAATAATAATAATAATAATACTTTAATTAAACACATGATTCAAACTTTTATGATATCTAGTGCCAGGTTACTTGTATTAAGCACATTGTACAACCTATCGTAGTCTCTAGACCCAGGATATTTGGATTAAAAAACACGAGCTTACCTAACGTAGTCTCTATACCCTGGTCCACTAGATTGAGGTAGGTTATTAGCGGACAAGTGGTCATGGGAACTCATGGGTCCCCGGAGTATTTTTTTGATTGATTGTTCCCGGGAATTGGTTTGTCTGTAGCCAGATAGCCCCAACCAATCCTAGGCTATTACTTCAATCACATCTCATATACAGTCCCGTCCCCCTCACCCTTCTGAAAGACAAATGTACTGTGCATATAGTTTTTTTTTTGTTCTTTTCGTTTTCCCATCTGATCTTTGACCCTTGTCCATTTAGGTCTATTTTTCTAAAATTTATTTTATTTATGTTTTGCTGTTGTCTTGTGGGAAAGGTGATTTGTAACATGGCTGATACGTTAATTAAGTTTTAATGGTGTCCTATAATTAATTTACTAAGGCTACAATGTGACTGTTGTGAAGTTAATAGTGTGGGAATATGATTGGTTTAATTACAACTTGATCTACCTAATAGTTAAAATTAAGTCAATAAATAATTTAAAAAATTTAAAGCATAGTTTATTTTAAGCATATGTATCGGCCTGATCTGTGGCTAACTACGAAACCAAACTGTCCGAATAGTCACACTTATGGATTGGCGATGAATAATTAAAATGTAGAGAAAATGTGCCCGAATTCGAGTGGAAAGAGATTGGGGAACTATTTGGAAAATAATTTAGATAAGCCAGATTCAAGTTCAAACTTTGACCTCTTCATCACTGGTAGACAAAACCAAATGAGACTGGCGCCTTTGTCCGAATTATACCTTCCTCTGTCTTACCCCATTAGTGTATATTTGAGATCCTGGATAGGTAGTAAAATTCTGAGCACGGTAAAATATTTTCTAAATAAATAAACATTAATAAATATAACTTTTCAAGGTGAACATTACTCGCTTCAGTGCTGTTACACTCGTGTTAGACGGGCCTGCTGATGATGGCGGTAAGATGAGGCGAAAAATAAAAAAGAGAACATTATTAGGGCTGTTTCCCACGAGAGGTAATTTTATCAAGCGATGTTTTTTGTCGTGCCCGATCAGTTCTGACGTTTCTTTCAGTCTAGTGGGAAAATACCTCTTATTTCCTATGTTCAGTTGTTATTTTGGCGTAGTGTAAGATAAAAGCGGCTGTTTCTAGACCGGTGTTGCGGGAATTTTACCGCGCAAATATTTATCTCCCTGTGTGAACGCTCCCATTTGAACCGATGTATCTCAGCGGGTAAAATTTGCGTGACCAAAAAAAAAATCGCGCGATAAAATACATATCGTGTGAAACGGCACTAATAGTCAAAAGAAAAATAAATCTGGTTTCGAAACTTATTATATACATTCAACACATTAGCTAGTACTCCATACTATAGTTTAACTCGTACTTCACATATGTTGAGCTTTAATTAAAATAATTTGCTATCTTGAGTATCTAAAGGGGAGGGGGGTTAAGAGTGGCATACCAATATGTTGTTTCCCACCTCTCATCCTTGAGTACGCCACTGAATAAAACTTTGACTAACATCTAACAAGACATTAAAACGAGTTATTGACTATTTATAATTTGTCGATCAAAGAAGTACCGTAAGCTTTTAAAATAATTCATTGGAAAAAATGGATACTCTCACAAACCCATATAAGATAGTAAAAATCGAGACGATGAGCAACATATCTATTTAATGAGCTATCGTTTTACTTTAATTATTTTCAAACAAACCCAAGCTCTCGTTAAGGATATCCACCGGCCCCAAAAAACCCCAGAATTATTGCTCTTAAAATAACAAACGTTTCACGACCTCAATATTCTGATGTAAAGAGTGCGTACCCTTATTACGAACAATGATAGTCTATAATAAGAACAATACAACCATTAGAAATTGAACGGCTCTTTTTTTTTCTCTCTCTCGAATCAACTCCGTCTCCATAATTACTATAATAACAATCCTCCAAACGTCTTATCTCAAACTTATCTAAATGTCTCTTGAAACGAAACGTTTCATTTCGGTGTTTACTGAAAACATTACCTATTACGATCTTAATCGCTATTTTTCTTGATGTTTCTGTTTTATTTTAAAATAATATAATACACAAGAAGTTACTGGTCGAAAGATGAATGGGAGGGGCATAAGTTTCATCGAAATAAAAAAATAATAAAAGAACGCACGATGCGCCTAGGAAGTAAAAGAAGGTAGACACCAAAAGGAAACGGCAGTAATAAAAAAAAAATGAAATACTCACGATTTTGAAAATTGGTGATTGCTGAGTCGGCACGAATTCCCGTTTAGGGCAGAGAAAACAGGCGTTAGAGTAATTTGGAGTGATAGTGCTATAGCCAACTAAGTCACAATCTGGGAATACAACCAGGCCAGTTTCCAATAAAAACGTTTAACCTTTCATTAATATAAATTTAAAATTGATAATGTTCATAAATTGTCGACAAAGTAAATGAAATGTTTAATTTAGACATGAATCCCTATAAGGATTAATCTCGTTTTACAATTTACCATGCGCAGAGAGATAAATTCTAAAAGAAAAAATATGTATGTTCATCCAAGAATCACATTTCAAAGACCAGATATATTTATGAAGAAAAAAACAAAAATTTAAAAGATTCACTTAAAAAAAATAATTGGAAAAATGGAATACCAATAGCCTACACTAAATATTAATGAGTATTTTTAATTCTAGCCGAGAAACAACCAGAAAAAAAATATGTCGACTTTGATTCACTTCGATTGAACGCTCTCCGACCTATTATATTTGCAAACACCCAGTTTTCTATCAAACATTTAATAGCCCGTTAGAGAAATTACACCAAAAATGTCAGATATAACCCACTATTCTACAAAAAAAGAATGGTATTTCATACTAGAAATAAAGAGCAAGGAATTCCGACGATCGTAAGAATTTTGAAGTAGGTTTGGGTCGAGGAGTGAGTTAGAGAAGTATGTTGTGACATTAAGCAAAACAGAGGTATTTCCAAAGAAGCTAGTGTTAAGCATGTTTATTATCCAGTTAAACTAATATATTATTATTATTATTATTATGACGGTTACAAACATGTTTATTTTACACATTTAATTACACTAACGGGTTAGTGATAAGGAAGGTATAGTAAAAGAGAAATACACCCACGCGCACGGGGAGTCAAGAGTGGGGAACTGTTTAGGATAAACTACCATCAGCGCTCCCGGCTGGGGTTTGAGCCCCATCACCGTCAAACCAGAATATACAAGCTTTGATGCAAGTTTGCATGCCTTCCAATTCGAGTGTCATGGTTTTTGCGGTTTAATTTAGGAGGCGGGGGCGATAAAGGTACGTTAAAGGAAGTGCAGCTAAATTAGCGTGAAAAGAATATACCTAGAGGATAACTACAACAAACTATGTTTATTAAACTACTCCCAGTGCACCTGGCCGGGATAAGAATCAATTAAGGCTATACATTACAGTACCAAGGACCAAAATTTCAAAAACTTGAGCATAAAAACGAGCTTTCTTACCTAATTAGCTTGACAATATTTCACCCTAGACTTCTTACAAACTGTTACCATTACTCTTTCCAACCTGTGTTCTAGGTCAATTTTTTATTCATCATTTATATTATCTACTACCTGCTGTCTAGTCCTGTCGTAGCTGCACGTGTTTTATGATCTAACTTAAGACTAGGACAGGCACAACATCCAGTCCTCAGCCATTAATTTATCAATGTGAAAGAGTAATCCAATATTTTCATCGATGATAAATTTTCGGCCACGCCGGGAATCGAGCCCGGGACCCTTAGCTCAGTAGGCAAACATGCTACCGATTAAGATAAGGTTCCCAAGACTTAGTAAAAGTGCTAATTTATAGAAACCCTAAGCTTTACAAAGATAAAGTCTAATTTTAATAGGAATACCGTTATTTAAAAACTTTAAACTCGTATTGCCATAGTGGCTTGGAAAAAAAATATTGGGCTTAAATATAAACAGGCCTACAGTTTCAAATAATTTTTTTCCACCATGAAAAAATAATCGTCTCGAACAAACTTTATTTTTACTTCAGAAATGTTTTTGTTTATATATATATTATCTATGACAATTAAAATTAATATTGTTGCTTGATTTAAAAACTGACTTAAACAATGCTAGAATCTTTTTTGGCATTTTCATTGACAAACATTGAAAATTAATTTTTAAAAAATACTAACCCTAAAAACATTGTGTGTGTCACATGAAAAGGTGTATCTTTTTGTAGTTGAGGTTGTATCACTTCATTGGCTGTTACGTTCAAGTCGAAGAGAGTTGTCAGCCCTAAGGGGGCGCGCAGATTGGGGGGCGTGGTCCCCCTCATCCTCTCACCTGCAATATCACCGAGCTATTTCTACTAAGGAGGGTGAGTGTGTCCATTACTAGAGATATATCGCTCTTCTTTTGGTATATCTCCCCAACACCGGTTGCACGAAAACAAAACTACAGTCTAACTTTAATAAGAAAGGGCTTATCTGAAGGTTAAAAAAAAGTTGCTATATTTACTTTGACGTATTCATAAGTCAATTCATGTGATCTTCAGCTGTCACATTTGAAAGATATTATCAATGACTTTAAACTAACAATAGTAAAATGTTATTGATTTTGGCCACAGTAAAATGTGTTTGTATTTTCGAAAAGTCTCTTCTTATGAAAATTGAACAATATAAAACAAAAGATTCATTTCATTTGTATAGTTAATATTATGGATTTGATGATATCAAAATTAATTAGCTTTATTGATTCCTCACCTGATATTTTTTCCACCATTTAACAAGTGAGCGTATTAATTTACATTTTACAATACAATTAATAGCACCTGTAAAAATAAAATAAAGGACCTAATATATATGTTTATTACTATAATTAAATATTGTTTCTTCCTCCCTGGTTATATATTTTTATACATCACAAAACTAACACCACTTTAAATACCCAGCTGTTTCATGACATTTTTCAGACCTAATTAAGGGCCTGTTTTACGACACAGATAATTAATTTATGTGTTTATGGTTTAACCAAACTGTCAATTAGCAAATGGTAATTATTTATAGTACCTTTTATATTTGTACTATATATTATACACATAAAAAGTTACGGGCTACACTTTCACAAAGGCTTGGATTTATAGCCCTAAAGAACATCCACATATGTTTATTTATGAAAAAAAATTAATTTTAATTTATTTAAAAACATCAGTATTTAGGATGTATTTAAAATTAACGAAGTAAAATACCAAATTCAACATATTTAACAACCGCTGAAGAAAATATTATTCTATTTGTTGTACGTTAACTATTTTATATGGTTGGTAATTTGATGTACGCTACACTTTTAAAAATAGTTTACTAATACTACACTCATTAGAAAATAGTTTAACCAAAGACAGCAAATTAACATTAGATATCCAACCGAAAAACCAATTATTTTATTATTTGGTGTCATCATAATCATTTCCTAAAGGACAGGCCTTGTATCTGCAGTCATATAACTCGGTTACTATATGTAACTATTTGGTATATCAGGACGAAATCCTAAATTTATTCAAAAAAATTACACTCTTACAAGAAAGCTTTGTCTTCAAGCTTTATGAGCCGACCGTTCTACTATCGATGTAGCTAGCTTTCAATTATTTAGGAGTGGGGGTGAGAGAACGAACCTATTTTTAGCTTAAATTTTAAAAACAAAAAATTATTTTGTACCAAATGAATAAAACCTATCTGATATGATAAAGGATCTAATTATATAAGTCATATATAAAAAAAAGTAACCTTAATCATGTTTGCATTGTTCCAAAAATGGTTTTTCAATTTTCTGGTTGAAACTCGGGAAAGGGGGAGTGACGACACTAACGACACCCGTAGTTTTTTTTTTAACCAAATGAGTTATTCAGACCATCGTTCAAATCAATGTACTGTAATTCCTTACATACCCAAAATACTCTACCATAAGTGGGTCATCCATAAAACACGTAACGCCTTTTAATTACCTTTTTTTGATCATCTTACCCCCTCCTCCCAAGTAACCACCAGTAGAAATTTATACTGCCCTCCTTCGCCTCCCGCCTGCAACCTGCTTTACGTAGCTTTGTACACCATAAGCGAATGTCATTATTTAATTAAGAAGCTCTTGGAACACTGAAAGAAGGACTTAGAGATGTAAGAAAAGGTATCTATGTTTTTGCACTTTTTATAAAAAAACACTTTATTTTGTAATGATAAATCAAAATTGCTTCAGTACAAACATAGAGTTTAATTTTCTTCACATGGTAATCTCAACAGTTGTTAATATCTGTCAAAGATGTCCTGGAATTTAATGACAAATTTTTCTCTTCATTTAAAAAGTTTGTGCCGCTATGGTCATGATAGATATTCACTGACTGATTTTATCACCATGTGAATAAAATAAACTCTATGTTAGAACATAAGCAATATTTAATTTATCTGGGCAAACTTTTTTTTTCTATAAAAACACTGTTCTTTTCTCGCGTTCCCTACATCCCCCCTTCCCCCACNTGGATGGTCTTCAAGCCTTGGGGTTTCAAAATATACCGTTAGAAATGAAAGAATTATTTTTGAAATGTTTAGAAAAAGATTTTGTTTTTTTTCAAGGTCAGTGACAAATGACCCCCTCAAACCTCCCTCTACACCTCTTTTATTGTGGCTTGCAGCCCTTACCTAACCTCCTATGAGGAATATCGGGTTCAATAGCCCAGAGTGGTTGGGTTTGGCAAGAAAATCGGGTCAAAGTATGATTGGAGCTTAGCAGTTTCAAGCACTTACCCCTGCTTCTTGCAGGTGCAACTAAAAACACTTTTATTGGGGTTAGTTACTGCGGCAAATAAAGCCCCTCAGCAGGTAGACAAGTTTTGCGCAACACTTGGAAACTCTTCAGAAGCATATGGTGAACAAGTCTCTTTTTTTTTTCATCATTTCATTCAATTATTTTTCATGAGCACCCGCCCAGGCTATTCGCATGTTTACGCTATTGTACAGTAGCCCCATGGCTTCTTTGGTGCTGACTGACAGATCACAGCTGACTTATGACAGCCAACATTTAGGTATATACTTAAATTTTGACTGTCAGAAGTGACAGCTGCTAAACACATGTTTTTGCAGATCATCTGGTTCAGCGTAGGGATACTTAATTTGGTCTGGTAGCTTTTTAAAGCTGTTAGAAGTTAGCTGTGAGCTGTCAGTCAGCACCAAAGAAGTCCTAGGGCTACTGTAGTAGGGAGGAGGAACGTAGAATTGTAGAGGAAGCGTACTGGCATTTGCGGGAAGAGAGTGGAAATAATATTCATAGAACACATACTATAGTCCAGTGTTCAAAGGAAGGACCTTATCTTAACATGAGATAAATTAATTCAACCTTATTTTCATTGGAAGCTAATTATTTGGATTGGAAACTCATGTTGCCAAAATGGTGGGGAAAATGATATTACTATTGTATTTATATTCTTAACCCATTTAATTAATAATGTAAAGATAAATTTTACAGTTAAATATAAGTGACTTTTAACCAATGTTGTTGGTGATGGTACTATAAAAATAAGGGTTTAGATCTACTTTCATGTATTCATACGTCATAGTTGATGCAGCTTTCATTTTTGAAAGATATTATAAATGTATATAATATAACACAAATAAAATAATAAAATATTAAAATGTGATTGATGTTAACCCCCCTCCCCTCCAACACACAAAAAATTGCTTTTATAAATTACCCTGCCAATAAAAATTGTTCTGTAGTTTAATCGCTGAGAGCCAGTTATGCATTAGTGTAGCATTAATGAAGTAATTAGTTGTGACGACTTAAAGTCCGTATGCTGTAGCCAAGTGATTAGAGGGGTGAATGGTGTAGTAGTATATAGAAGGCCCTCATTTGATTCGGGGTGATATTGAAGAAAAGATTATTATACATGTGAGTTAAGGCCAGTTTTCTTGCAGTTTTTATATCAAAGCATTTTTTTTTTGCCAAAATAAATCAATATTATTCCAGTATAAATATAGTGCTTAATTTTCTTTACATGGTTATTTCAACAGTTGTTGCATATCTGTCATGAGCATAACGGCATTTGATGATAAAGATTTTAATCTAAGAGAAAAAATGGTCTTTAAATTCCAGGACATCCTTGATGGAAGTTCAAAAGCTCTTGGCATCACCATGTGAAGAAAATTAAACTTAAGGTTTCTACTGGTGCAATGTTTTATTTCTTTTTAGTAAAAAATTGTTTTGATGAAGAAAAAAACTGCATAAATACCACCCCACCTTAATAGATATCCAGGTGGATTGATTTGGTAGTAATATTGTTCTAACTTTAAGATATTTTGAAGTCGTGCGCTAGTGAAAATATGTTCCTTTATTAGGTGTCGATTAAATTTCTCAGCCAAATATATCAATGGACAGAGCTTCAAAAACTTATCTTCTGTCCATTTTCAATGGTTTTTGTTTCGTTTGCAACATGGGTTGTGTAAAACTAGCCACAATAAAACTAGCCAAAGGTACAACAACATTTCAAAGAACATTTCAAAATAACGGGACGTTAGATTATTTTGAAAAGGAAACATGAAAATAATCCAATAAAAAGGAAGTTAACTATTTGTAAGAAAAGATGGGGGGGGAAAAAAGTTTACAAAAAAAAAAGCTATACTGTTGTAAATACTTTTTTTTTTGTCAGGGCTACAATAAAACGGCGGCAGTGGACTCAAAAGAAAGGAGGGCTACTTTTTAGCTGTAGGATCTTTGGAGTTTTCATTGCATCACTGCTAAGTTAAAGACGAGCCCCTGATGGGTCAAAGAACCTATTGCAATAGCCTACTGCGTAAAATGAACACGAAAACCTCTTAAGCCTCGGTCACATAGTTTACTAGTTACTAGTTTACCTACTCCGGTGGCCGCGTTGTCTAACGCGCTACTTTCGTGTCGGACTAGACTGTCAATGACGGGGAGATCGGGGTTCGATCCCGGTTGGGTGCACCGAGGCTGTTTTTGCCTAAATTGTTTTCCACTCTCTCTCCACGATGATGTGGATACATTTACTCTTGATTAAGCCTTCCTAATCCCTAATTCATTAGTGTAACTAGTACATAGGCTTATATCCTGGACTAATGTTTTCCGCTTACACCAGCAATAAGACGCGGTGCAAAAAAAAAAGTTACTGGTCGTGTGACCTGTCAATCAGCGTCAAGTGGTACTCATCACCATCGAATGTTATACTAGCGACTAGTGAAGTTAAACATGTTTATCTTAAACAAACCCACATCGGTGGCGTAGTTGGCTAACGCACTAATTTCGTGTTAGAGACAGACTGCCGAGGACGGGGAGATCAAGGTTCGAATCTCGGTCGGGTGAACTGGAGGTGGTTTTACTTAAATGATTTTCCACTCACCCTCCACGCAAACATGGATTCTCTTCCTATATATTCAACCTTCCCAATTCCTAGCCCATTAGCGTAATTTGTGCTTAAGCGGGTAATGAGACGCGGTGCTGTGTAAAAAAATATATAAAAAACTTTACCAGCACTAGTCGACGGCACAATGTCACGTGACCGACTCGCCATTAGCAACAAGCGTTCAACTATCCCAGCGTGAACTCAATTAATAACGCTAGTATAAATCTACCACAAACTTCTCAAAACATCACTCCTTATACCCCACATGTTATGATCAAGTCATTTGCTAAAAAGTTCGATTAATGTAAAATCTAATCACACTCACATAACCATAACCAGTGACGAGCATTTATCACTCAATTTGATGTATTTTATTCATGTGACCTGGTGTTTGAAGGGTAAGGTGTCGGACTTCTGTTCTGAGGGTCCGGGGTTCAATCCTCGGTCCCAGCACAAATTTATCTGATTTCCAAGCCCTTCCTTCACCTCTGACAAGACGTGTATTAATAACAACTTGTGAATGTGTGGAATGTCAGGCCTCCACCATGGTTCTGATTCCACGTTAAACTGTAGGTCCTCCGTTTCTTATCACAATCACTCTACCATTACACATTAGCGTAAGTGCGTATAACTCGAACGGGAATTAAGACACGGTGCTAGTAATTATTATTATTTTTGTTATTTTCTTTTCTGATTGTGCGTAAGCTAGTTCACTACTTCCGTTTTTCGTATCCTATCACATTTGATACATGTTACTGTGAATGTGCTGAAATCGTTATTTCTTAAAATAACCAGTGAATGTATAAAATCACCGAAAACGATGGCTTATTTAACAAATACAAGGATTTATCTAAATTTACCGGGGTCAAACTCAGCTTTATGAGGACAAATGAGGAACTACTTGAACGGGGTCAAACTCAACTTTATGAGGGCAAATGAGGAGCTACTTGAACGGGGTCAAACTCAGCTTTATGAGGGCAAATGAGGAGCTACTTGAACGTGGTCAAACTCAATTTTATGAGGGCAAATGAGGAGCTACTTGAACGTGGTCAAACTCAGCTTTATGAGGACAAATGAGGAGCTATTTGAACGGGATCAAACCCAGCTTTATGACGACAAATTAGGAGCTACTTGAACGGGGTCAAACTCAGCTTTATGAGGACAAATGAGGAACTACTTGAACGGGATCAAACCCAGCTTTATGACGACAAATGAGGAGCTACTTGAACGGGGTCAAACTCAGCTTTATGAGGACAAATGAGGAGCTACTTGAACGGGATCAAACTCAGCTTTATGACGACAAATTAGGAGCTACTTGAACGGGGTCAAACTCAGCTTTATGAGGACAAATGAGGAACTACTTGAACGGCGTCAAACTCAGCTTTATGAGGATAAAATGAGGAACTACTTGAACGGCGTCAAACTCAGCTTTATGAGGACAAAATGAGGAACTACTTGAACGGCGTCAAACTCAACTTTATGAGGACAAATGAGGAACTACTTGAACGGCGTCAAACTCAACTTTATGAGGACAAATTAGGAGCTACTTGAACGGCGTCAAACTCAGCTTTATGAGGACAAAATGAGGAACTACTTGAACGGGGTCAAACTCAGCTTTAAAGACAAATGAGGAGCCACTTGAATAAAGAAGCAGTAGCTTCGTTATAGAAAACTGAAATTAACGACTGGTAAGCTTATTGTGCTGACCACATGACACCCTCTATCCGCAAATGTTGGCACTATCATCTCTAATGGTAGCGGCCTCTCAGTTGAAGTAGCTCACTTGTGGGCTCACACTATGGAGTTTGGCACTGTGTTTTAAATTACTACCTGCTAAGAATATACGAATATTATTCACTAATTACAGTTACGCTCATGAGATAGGGTTTAGTGATGAGGAAGGTTGAACTTAAAGGAACTGTACCCGTATTTGCCTAGAGGTAAAACGGAAAACCATCTTCAGTATACGCAACCGGGGATCGAACCCCAATCTCCCTATAATCAGCAGTCTAGTCTATTGCGAGAGTGACACCTTAGACCACGTGTCCTGCTGTAAGTTATTGGTAAAACAATGAATTTGTCTCTGCGAATATAACAGTGTAGAAATAGAAATGAATCACATTTTGTAAAAAGGAGGGGGGGAGGAGGGAGGAAGGGGGACCGGTCGTCCACGTTTTACGACGCTGGAGCAAATATTGCAGGAAATAAAACGTTCTTCTTTTGTGTTCAAAGTGGAAGTTTTTTGAATTGCCCCGCGCGCGCCAGTTGCCCCGGTTGACCGCAGGCAGGAGCGTGAGTGGATTGGAACAAAGCACGTTATGTATGTGGCATGGGTTATCACTCCGCGTGAGACGTTGACGGCCCGTCTCCAGCTGTCACACAACACACTACAGCCTACATACTGTCAGGGTAGATTCACAACGTCTGCAGTTCTCCATTTATACGGTATATATTATTATTATTATTATTCTTAGCACCACGTCTTACTACCCGTTCGGGTTATACGCACTTACGCTAATGTGTAATGATAGGGTGATTGTGAGATGAAATGAAATGAAGGACCTACAGTTTAACGTGGAATCCGAACCACGGTGGAGGCCTGGCATTCCACACATTCACAAGATGTCTTGTCAGAGGTGAAGGAAGGGTTTGATAATCAGATAAATCTTTGCCGGGACCGAGGATTGAACCCCGGCCGCCAGCATAGAAGTCTGACACCTTACCCCTAGACCACCAGGTCACCCGGTATATAACCAACAGTCCATCTGCCACCAATGTGGTTCTAGTTGACAACTAGCAGGAGATTTTTTTTTATTGTAAGCGTTGAATGAAAGTAGCTCATGTTTTTTTTTAACACTGCGCCTTACTACCCGCCTATATTTAGACGCTTATGTACTAATTACGCTAATGATTTTTAGGGATGAAGTAGGTTGTACTTGTATTTTCATGAAGGAAGAGTGGAAAACCAGTTTTAAAAAAACCACTCTCGGTACACCCGACCGAGATTCAAACCTCGATCTCCCTGTAATCGGCAGTCTTGTCTACTGTTCGAGTAGCGTGTTAGACCACGTGACCACCCAAGCGGATGCCACTGATGAAAATATGAGTTAGTTTCTTATTATTTATCTATTTTAGCACCGCGTCTTACTATCTGTTTAGTATGTACGGATATGTACTGATTACACTAATGACTTAAGGATGACAAATGTTGAATTTAGAATAAATGTACCCTCATTTGCGTGGAGGGAGAGGAGAAAACCATTTAGGGAAAACCAGCCTCAGTACATCCGACCAAAATTCAAACCTCGATCTCCCTGTGATTGGCCGTTTAAACTCTTCCGAGATTGACGCCTTAGACCATGCGGCCACTGAAGCAGGCTATTTTCTTATTAATATTATATTATCAATCAAAAGTGTTGAATAAACTAATTATAATTTCCTAATAAATACTGTATAGTTGGCTTTTTCCTTATTTATTGAAAGAACAACACTAATAAAACTATTACATTTCTTTGTTTCGTGGTTGTGGCAACAATATATATATATATTGACAGTATATGAAATAATAAATTTTAATATTTTTATTTATTTGAGGTATTTAAGGTTCGCTTTCTGTGCCAAATGACTATGTTAGCATATGACTTATAATCTAACTTTAATCTAGAACAAACAGACACAACATCCAGTAAACCCACAGTTCACAAATGATACTTTTTCGGCCATGCCGGTAATCGAATACAGGACCCTTAGCTCAGTGTAAAGACACGCTACTGACTGAACTAAGGTGTCGGACAGATAATAAATTATTATTATTATTATCAGCAACACCACGTCTTACTACCTGTTCGGGTTATACGCACTTACGCTAATGTGTAATGATAGGGTGATTGTGAGATGAAATGGAGGACCTACAGTTTAACGGGGAATCCGAACCACGGTGGAGGTCTGGCATTCCCCACATTCACTAGATGTCTTGTCAGAGGTGAAGGAAGGGTTTGGTAATAAGATAAATCTGTGCTGGGACCGAGGATTGAACCCCGGCCGCCAGCACAGAAGTCTGACACCTTACCCCTAGACCGCCAGGTCACCGATAATAAATTAAAAAGTGTTATAATCACACTTGTAAATTCTTATAGCTGGCCACCAAAATAAATGAGTGTGTTTTTAAAACTTAGAGAAAGGGTCATATATAATATTGGTTTGAAAATAAAACGGCCTACTTTGATGGCCACATGGTCTAAGACATCACTTTCGTATTAGACTATACTGCCGATTACAAGGAGATACGGGTTAAAATCCCGGTCTAGTGTACCGAGGGTTGTTTTCCAAAATTGTTTACCACTCTTATAACACGCAAATTCGGGTACACTTCCTCTAAATTCATCCTTCCTCATCCTTAACTCATCAGATTAATTAGAGCATATGCGTATAACCTGAGCACGTGGTACTAAAAAAGTTGTTTATTTTTTAAACATCTTATGAATTCAGCAGAATATGGTTTTATGACGTCACCAACCACCCTTGTTTCGGCTTGTTCGCCATATTAATTTGTGAAGAGAAGGCATCTTTTTAGAATATCTTATTTGAATGGCATTTTTAAATGGACCACAGCCCCCATTTCCACAAAAAGTAAACATACAAACGTATATTCTCATAATATCGTGTTTATATAATTTAAAAACGGTTAAAAGAAAAACATAATTAAAGACAAATTGTTTTTTGTGAAAAATTTAACTTCTAAAAGTGATAATTCCATTATTGTGTTCTTGCAGGTCATATTGTTTAGCGAATGGATAAATGAAAGTTGATCTGGTAGCTTTTGATAGCTGTCAACACCACTCCAAGGGCGTATTAACTGTAGGTAGCCCTGGACAATATTCTACAGTAACTGCGGATTAATTGAGTGCTTTTTCTTTCGAGTTTGATACGGAAGAATGGAGTTCGGTCCCTAGTCAGAGGATTGTTTTTTGGGAGGGCTTTCCATTTTCTTTGGAGCCCAAAGAGTTAGCGCCCTTGATTATTTTGTTTTACGGCTCCTCATAACAAATGCCATATATGCACTGGATCTTTGGTTCCAATGCTACAAACAACGAAAGCCACATATGCACTTGATATTTGGTTCCAATGCTACAAACAACAAAAGCCACATATGCACTTGATATTTGGTTCCGATACTACACACAACAAAAGCAACATATGCAATTGATCTTTAGTTCCTATAATACAAACAACAAAAACCATATATGCACTTGATCTTTAGTTTCAATACTAGAAGCAACGAAATCCATATATGGACTTGATATTTGGTTCCAGTTCTACAAACAACAAAAGCCACATATGCACTAGATATTTGGTTCCGATACCACAAACAACAAAAGCCACATATGCACTTGATCTTTAGTTCCTATAATACAAACAACAAAAGCCATATATGCACTTGATCTTTAGTTCCTATAATACAAACAACAAAAGCCATATATGCACTTGATCTTTAGTTCTTATAATACAAACAACAAAAAGCCATATATGCACTTGATCTTTGGTTCCAATGCTACAAACAACAAAAACCACGTATGCACTTGATATTTGGTTCCGATACTACACACAACAAAAGCCAGATATGCAACTGATCTTTAGTTCCGATGCTAGACACACACAAAAAAAAAATGTATGTGAACCTTTGTTACACTGCTCCTAGCAACAACAAGAGACATATATGCGCTTGATCCTTTGTTCCGCTGCATCTTTTCTCAAGAGCCACTCCTAGTAATAACGGCTGATAATTTTATTGTGGCGTCTGCTAGTTAACATACCACTGCACGGGCGAATCAGAACTAACATGATTGTCAAGTATCTTATACCCGAGGCTCTTCTTTTTTTTTTACGAAGCCATCAATCGGCCAATAGGGATGAGAGTTGCCTGCCTTCTTTTCGATTTTTCTTTTCATTTCAAGTATTTGTTTTATTTTCATTCTTCATCAATATGAATTCACATTAAACTTTAACTCTATGGATTACAGCATCACATATATCATTACGTTGAACTATCTCTAACACAAACAAAATGGTATCGAGATTATGTTGATTTATTTGTCAAATTAATTCCCAGCTTTGTCCTTTTTTTTTCAAGAAAAGTTTTGTTTTATAGTTTTACTTTTTAAACTAGAAACTATTACATTAAAAATAAACAGTGATATGATTTTTAAATTATTTTAATTCCTTAGCATTTAAATCAACTGGGACTCTTAATGTTAGCAATCACACTTAACACTAACCACAGAATCGATCTCTTTCGCGTGGATGAAAAATAAAAATTTGGAAAAAATATTTTCTGAACAAAGAATCGGTTCTTTAATTTTTGGCTTGGAAACCGCCATCCTACCACCTTCATCGGTGGTCAAACGGTCTAGGATATCAGTCTCGCAATATATTGTATTGGTTGATGACGAGGGATGCTGAGCTTCAAATTCTGACCGGGTGCTCTGGGATTGGTTTTAGACACGTCATGATTTTTAACTGTATTTTTTTCATAGCTTATACGGGCGCAGTTCCAAGAAAATTCCCTTTTTCATTCTAATCTCATAGCTTAGTCCGTTCAAGTAGCCCTTGTATTCAATATATAAATCACAAAAAACATTATTCTACAGACAAAATAGCGTATAACCCGAACGAGTAATAAGACGCGGTGCTAAATATTATTATTATTATCATATATACATAGGTGTATATACATATTATATTTATATATATATACTTATATCTATAATACAATATATGTATACAACCGATATATATATATATACACGAAAGCCCTCTCCTTAAAAACTAAGAAAGAGTTTAATTTTTTAAACTAATTTTAAAATCATGCTTTCAGTACGCTTCTTGTGTTAAAACGTCTTAACTATTTAGTGTTTAATGTGGTCAAAACCTGATATATAACCACAGCCCCTCCTCCTGGTAGTCATCACCTGGTATATAACCACAATCCCTCCTGGTAGTCATCACCTGGTATATAACCACAATCCCTCCTCC